>JAOBSW010000077.1:0-112447 GCA_026214975.1 Gentiana macrophylla | reverse complement strand
GTCCATATCCATTTTCACGAGTATATAGAAAGTCAACCCTAACTTTCTTGGAAGCCGCCAAACTTCATACTCATATAGGGTGAATCTTTCTAATCATGTACCAAACACTTTTCCAAAAAGATATCACCCCACACAATGTGGTGCATGCACATACTTTCGGACTTTTTCATGTGCCAAATCTTCGAGAATTCATTTTCCACATTGAATTCTCGCCACGTAGCGCTGTACCATAAGGGAATTGGGTATCCACACCAAAGATTTAATGGGTTCTACATCCATCCGATAACAAACTTTTACTAAGTTTCAAGTCAATCTATATTTGATCAAACAAGATTTGACTAAATCACGAGTACTCTTTGAACAACCACCATCATCCTTTGAGTTATAAACTCACAATCCAACTTTTCATTAATACATTGGTGTCTAGATCACCATTGTTACACTTGACAATTTTCAGACCAAACACATTGGATAACCGGGATGAACTTGGTTATTAATTGTAATGGGAATTCTGAACTTCAAGTCAATCAACAAAGAAATCCAACTCTATAGTCCAACTGTGAATTTATGCACCCTAAGCTCATAAATGATACTTCATCCCGGACAAACTACTAGTTAACCAAGGATTCTTCTAAACCGAAGGAATCTCATATAACTTTACTATGTAGTTTAAACCTCCCCATGATCGTAGTTTAAAACCTTGATGACAATACTGTCCTCAGTGATATGAACAACATGATTTGGTTAACACCAAAATCAACATGTCAAACAATGTAAACTACTACATCACCTTATATTCCAAGGCAAATCCAATCTTCATATATTGAGCATGTTTCACTTTTTAGTATCATGAATAGATACTAAACCAAAGCAAAACAACAAACATGTATTCAACATACATCAAAGGACGTAAGTCATTTCCTTAGACATCAAACACATATAAGACATATAATATGTAAAACATATATAAGAATTGTATAGTTACTAACAAGGTATTATAAACAACTTTAAATTAAACTAATCTACAAGCTAAGATGTCTATCAAGTTTAATTTAGCACCTTGAACCAAGATAACATATACACTCCTTATGTTAATTTTAACATAACAAGACCTCCAGTTGTTTCAAATACAATGCCCATTCCAATCTCCATTCTAAAACCGAAGTTTTACCATCCATTTAATGGATTACAAATTGTTTAACAATTGTTAAAACAAACAACAACAATTTATCCGAGGAGATTTCATTAACGGTGCCAAGTTATCAAAATAACTAATACCTAAAAATTGCATAAAACCTTACATTATTAATCAGGATTTATACATGTTGATTTACATCAACTATCATCTTTCATTGAAAGATTCACCGCATCATTTGCTCTCGTTGAGCTTTACAGCATATTTAGAAAACAACTTTATTGTTTTCCTTCACTCGAACATTAGTAGTCATACTTCAAACTTTGTACAACATTATAAATGTCCAAAGATGGCATACCAATGATCAACAACAGATTAAACTCGCATACTAGAATCATTATTTCCATTATATGGAATTCAAGAACATTGGAATGCATAACAATTCCAATAAACATAGTTTCAATGCCTCTTTTACTCAAGGAATTAACCTTAACCTCGGAAAGTCACAAGACCTCCTCACACCTCCAAACCTCAAGTTTGGATTTCATTATACCAAAGTTCAAGTAATTTATCAAACAAACAATCATTTGGAAGCGTAGGAGTATAAACAAAAGCTTAAAACTTATGCTTAAATACTTTCCAATAAAACTCATTAAAACATACACTCTTTTCATTTACCTTTTGGAGGACACGATGATTTATTTACTACCATTTTCATACCATCACTTGTATTACTACAAAGTAACGCAAATAAACGATGTATACATTAAATAAAAAAAGAGTTACAACTTTTCCAAACCAAGGATTCATAATCTTCTAAGCGGAAGAACTACAACTCTTACAACTAAGAGTTTCAACTTTCTATACCGTGAAAGTCTCAAACTTTCAAAGCAAAGTTACATCCTTCTCAACCGAAGAATCACAACTTTTCAAAACAAGTCACAACTTTTAAACCAAGAGTTGTAACCTTTAAAAGCGAAAAGTTACTACGCTTTAAGCGAAAAGTTATAACCGTTCAAAAAGAATACAAACTCTAATGAGTTGTATCCTTTCAATCAAACCGATACATTCTTTATCAAATCAATAACATGATTTTTCCTCCAAAACATTCACTTAAAATCAAAGTGAAAATCCATGATACTAATCATGTTTCCGAAAAAGAATAAGTTCAAAACAAATTATAAACATACATTACATATAAATATCAACTTAAGCATACCAATAAACATACATGTATAGTTATTTCAAATTATACTAACCATGTACAACTAATGTTTAAACTATATAGTTTCAAGAGCCAAAGGATATACTTAAATCTCTTAACAATGACAACCTTGACTCCATTTCATGAATGTCACGGATCAACAATCCACCGGTTCAAAACTTCAAATCAAGTTGATCCTTACACTCACAATTTTCCAAACCAGGAGTCAAAAACTCAAAACAACATTTTATTAGTTGTTTCACCAAAACTTAGTTTACTGATCATTATTCTATCCTTTGTTTGATCTTACATACTAGGCATTCAACCTAGTAAAACAAGATTTTAAATCCAAATTTCTTTATATTTGCAAACTCTTAATTACAAATGTTCTATCAAGGATAGACATTTAAAAACATTATCTCTTCAACATGATTTCCATCTATTTGTCTCATTAGAAAACATCTTACTACAATAGACATCAAGTTTTCAAGAGATAACACTTTCAGATTTATCGAACATTAGTTATACACAAACACTTAAAATTTCTAAACATTAACATGATTTTATCACCAAGATCAATGAACATTAAACATTAAACACGCAGCAAGTTTCATCATTGATTCAATCATGTCTAGAAATATCAAGCCAAACAACATATATGTATAATCAATCAACATCCAAGAACAAAACTTAGACACTACAATCAAAATTTATATTGATTGTAATTACTGTTCTTGGACACCACAAACTTGCATGAAATAATGTAAATAAACATACATACCATTCATCCGTAGTCATAGCAACATCACAGCAATTTTACAAAGTCATTCCAATGAACTTTTACTTACCAAAAGATTATAATCGACTTTGCATCAATCAAAAAACCGCAGCAACTTCTCAGAATTTCTGACAACTGTCAACATTGAACCAGACTGCAAACTTGATATCACTGCGATCCTCGTCTCGCCCACGATTCTAACGGTATCTCCGGATTTTCAAACCGATTCCTGAATCAAGAGTTATGCCCAAAACACTAGGACACAACCTTTGATAAAGTGCGGAAAAAATGCAACTCTTCATTTTGAAACCGACATTGTTCTAAAAATTCAAAAATTAGTTTTAGCAGATTGTTGGGAAAAAGCAAAGAGGAACGAACAATGCCGAACGAAATGAATGTACAACAATGAAAATAACCGGATATACACGTAGAAGTCGATTTGAGAATCTTTCCTGCGAAAACTATTCGTCCACCAAATGATTGTCTCCGGGTAAACACGAATATGATCACGGGATAAAACTACGTTCACTTCGGTCTAGACAATATAGACGGAAAGAAAGCTCTGAGGAGTTTGGTGATATTTTGTGTATAGAACTTGAGGTTTCAAGGACATTCCAAGAAAACCGAAAAAGGTTTTTCAAATCCTTCTTATTATCTATGAAAAAAAGGTTCCAAGTGTTCTTTTATATGTATGTAGAGTTATATTTATGTATCTCTACATACACAACCTTTAGAATTGGTTACAAGAGCCAAAAACCGAAAGGACACCAACAAACCAACCAGCTGCTTTTACAATCGAAAAATCTGCATCTTGGGCGCCCGTTTGAAACAAAATGGGCGCCCGTCGAATCTATGGGCGCCCGTCCACGAAAGCGATTACATTCAGTGACTCGATTTGAGACTTTGGGCGCCCGTCCGGAAGAAATGGGCGCCGTCCGAAGCAATGGGCGCCCGTCCATCGAGCAATTGCTCCGGTACTCAAATTTAGACTTTGGGCGCTTCGTCCCACGAATCAATGGAAGCTTCGTCAACATCGAGGCGCCCGTCCATATAACATGGGCGCCCGTCAGTCAAAAGCGGCAAGACTCCGGTTTTGTTCAACACTTGTTCTAACACTCTCGTAAGCTTGTAAATATCAATTGTGAGCATGCACTCCGCCATCTCCTAACTCATATCGATTGTTCCAAGCTTACCAAACCTCAAACTAAATCCAATTACACTAAATGACATTGGTGATATTATCACCAACAAGAGGTCTGTAAACTTATCAACATGACGGAAGCCTTAAGCACTACCTCGGGAGTCACACAAGGGCAATCCACTTCAAGCATGTTCTCTTCAAGAACAAAATGCCGGCGCCACAAGGCAAGGCGTTAGACTTAACCTTGCGACCAGAGGTCCATGTCGACAAGGCCAGTATCTGCGACCGTAAATGATGAAAGAGGGTTTGTGGAAGTAATGGCGTTCAAGTGTGTTGGCAGCGGCTTCTCGGTTTTGGAATTCTCAAGGGGCCATTGTCCTCTCTTAGCTTGCTCTGAGCAAAAGCGATGAAACCCGTTGCTTTAAGCGATGAATCTTTTTGATTGTCTACATGAGATCAATGGTTTCCATCGGATATATAGTATATATGATATAAGAGAGAAATATAAAATAGATTGTATTGCATTGATTGATAAAAGTGATAGAACGTTGCAATATTTATAAACTTATTAATGATAGATAGATATCTATCTAAACCAAATAATATATCTAACATAATTCAAATGCAAATATAATTAGTGTTATTTGTTTATAAGGGCGTGTTTTGAGACTTAATTAGACACTTAGAACGCTTAAAAGATCATTCTTTATAAGGACATATTTTTATATGTTTCCTAACTTACCCTCTGTTACAAACCCGACATTATTCCCAAAAATTGCGTTGTCAAAAAAGTTTCTCCTCTCAAACGATCTCCTTTTAAGACTCCACCTTTCTTGAACAAGTTTTCCGGCAGTCGCCTCCGGTAGCCGTCGGATGAGGTTCTTTTCTTCTTTTTTAGCTTCTTCCTTCTACCGATTTTCAGCTCTTTCTTTACTGTTCTTCTTTTTCTTTGTCTTCTGGTGCTCTTACGCAATGAACGGCCATGGTAGCTCTGATCTTGTCCTCTTGTTCGTTCTCTTGTCCAACATATTTAGTCTCTCGCTTCCTTTCAATGGCATCACTTTTTAGCCTCTTCCGCATCATTTCAATTCAATGATCCAGGTAATAATTAACCCACTTCAAAGCTTTGGATTGTTGTATATTTATCAATTTTATTTTTCAATTCAATTGACATGGAATTTTGAAAAATTAGTACTTGTGGATTCCTCTGTATGTATCTGCTTGCATCATCAATCTGATCAATGGACTCTTGTTATCAATATCGATATCAAACGAGTGAGAAAATTTTCACTTTTGCTTGGGTTGTTTCTGTTTGTCAAGGTTGTGATTGAAGATTATCACAAAGGCATAGGAGCAAAGAGGTTTACGGTCTTTGAACATGAGGGAGAGGGTTGTTAGAGAAAAGCTTACAGGTGGTTAGTCATCACATCCATGTTCCTTCAAATAAGGACACCAATATCAATAACCCATCACAAGTTCACAACAACTTCCCAATCCATATGAATTTCGGTAACTGGGCCTTGCTTTGTGGCGTAGCTCATCAAAGAACTACTCGAGACAAAGTAGCCTATTTAGTGATTGTGTTATTATGTCGAATGTCCATGCTTGCAAAAGTAATGTGGCATAAGAAGTTGCAAAGGACCTTTATGTTCCGAATGTTTTGTTGCATTCATCGAATAATGTTCAATTGAAGTTTAGTATATTTTAGAAATATTTCCCTGGTCAATGGAGCTCATGAAACAGGCAAACTTGTAGATCTTCTTGAGAACTTTATCAAGAAATATGTGCAAAGGCTATAAGCACAAAATCCACGAGGCCGAGATTTTGATCACCAAAAATCAAATGATTCACTTCAAGTGTATTGCTGTGGGTTTTTGCCTGATGTTGACATGAGGACAAACTTACTTTGCCAAGACATACCAAGAAGTTAATTAGAATGTGCTTTCTTTTTTTTTTTCGTGATTAAGGTTTCCTTTTTTGGCTTGTGTAATGTGTAGTACCTAAGCTTCCTGTTAAAACTTTTATTAGATTGATAATGTATCGTTTTGTTTTGTTCTGTCTAAAAAAAAAAGTGTATGGATACGGACACAACCGTTGTGACACAACGAGTGTCACATCATGTATCGACACCGTTGATCATGATGTATTAATGATCAATTAGTTTAACACGCATCACCTTGAAACAAAGAAAGCAAGATATCGTTGATGGTGGGTTTGTGTATGATTTTGCGATGTCATCGCATAAAATGCCAATGTCAACGCATAAAATTGTTGATGTCACCGCATAAAATTTCGATGTCACCGCATAAAATGTTGATGTCACTCGCATATCGATTGCGATGTCACTTTGCATAAATTGTTGATGTCACGCGTATATGATTGCCGATGTCATCGCATAAAATGTTGATATCATCGCATATATGATTGCCGATGTAATCGCATAAAAATATGAATTAAGGTGAAAGATTTATGTTGATCGTAGTTTTATATCAAAAGATATAACCATTTGAAGTCGATTTTATGAAGAAAATAAATCGATTTTATGAAATTAAGTCGAAAAATATCAAATGTCATCACGGTGTTGTTTTATCAAATGTCACTTTGCATCCGGTGATCACCGCATCTCGATGGTCTCTCGCATGGGGTGGCCACTTCATCGCGGTGTCTGCATCGGGTGACCATCGTGATCGCGGTTTCACTTCATCGAGATGTCTCTGCATATATGATTGCCGATGTCATTACATAAATTGTTGATGACATTCATATATGATTGCCGATGTCATCGCATAAAATGCCGATGTCATCGCTGATATCTCGATTGCCGATGTCGCTGCATAAATTGTTGATGTCACGCGTATATGATTGCCTAAAATTTTGATATCACCGCATATATGATTGCCGATGTCAACGCGATAAAATATGAATTAAGGTGAAAGATTTATGTTGATCGTAGTTTTATATCAAAAGATGTAGCCATTTTGAAGTCGATTTTAAGAAGAAAAGAAATCGATTTTATGAAATTAAGTCGAAAAAATATCAAATGTCATCACGGTGTTGCTTCATCGGATGTCATTGCATCCCGGTGGTCTCTACATCGGGGTGGCCACTTCATCATGGTGTATGTCAGATCGAGGGTGGCCTTTGCATCATTGTGTCCGCCATCGCGATGTCTCGCATATATGATTCCCGATGTCACTACATAAATCGTTGATGTCATTCATATATGATTCTTGATGTCATCGCACAAAATGTTGATGTCACCGCATATCCGATTGCCGATGGCACTTCGTAAATTGTTGATGTCATCGCATAAAATGTTGATGTCATCGCGATATATGATTGCCGATGTCACTCGCATAAAAATATGAATTAAAGTGAAAGATTTATGTTGATCGTAATTTTATATCAAAAGATATAAGCCATTCAAGTCGATTTTATGAAGAAAAAGAAATTGATTTTAAGAAATTAAGTCGGAAAAATATCAAATGTCATCACGGTGGTCAATGCGTCACGGTGGTCATGCCATCGCGGTGGTCAATGTAGCGGGGTTGTCACGCCATCGTGGTGGTCAATGGATCGGTAAAAAAAAATAATAATAATAATAAAATAAAATAAAATTAAAAAATTCAGCGCCTGTTATTATAAATAAATAAATAAAAAAGTAAAACTTATGTTCAGGCGTTCATGCGTTCATTCAGTGCCTTTCTTTAAAAAAAAAAAACAATGCGCCTGTTTTAATTTTTTAATTTTATTTTTTATTCATTAAGGGTATTTGGGTCTATCTACCTAATTTTCGTCCTTATAACTAAGTGTTTGTTTTGAATGTCCTTTTTGCCTAATTAAGTCCAATATGTGTCATTTTCAATAATTGTCCCATATAATTATCTAAACAACTCAATCTTGTCATTATCCCTAACACGATACAAGATTATTCATATACATTTATTCATATATATAACTCATAAATGTGAAACAAAGACCATTGTTTCATTAAAACCGAGTAATAGCTTCAAAACTTGTAAAGACGCAGATGAGTTGAATTTTTTTTTTTTTAACGTTTTAAGCTGAGAAGGGCAGCAAATTAAAGATCTTCTTTTTGTTTTATCGATAGGCAAAGACCAAACTGTCCCTATCAAATTCAGGGAAATTCGATTTTTACACTGATTGTTGTTGTAGGGAACTCGAATTTTACCCCCTATGTTTGAAAATACTTCTGCTTCCCTTACACCCCTTACCTTTTAGCAATTTAATAGCAAATACAATCGAAAATTGAAAGTAAAGTCTTGAATTACAAACCAACACTCTACGGATATCCTACGATAATTAAACGATGTTTCACGATTAGATAATCCTCTAATCATCAAAACGCAGGTTTATCTCTCACGAACACAAGACATCTAGATTAGGGCTAAAGGGGAAATCTTACCGAATAAAGAACGGCTAGTATCGAACGATCGTCTCTCACGGTGATCAATTTCTTCTATTATAGTCTGCGCGTAAAAATCAACCGTTAAACCTCGAATTTGTAAAACAAATGTTAAGCCCCTTTTTTCTTTTCTCACTAAAGCGTCGGCCTCCCAAAGATTTCAGAAAATTTCAACGCATAAGATTAATGAGTAATTTAGGGTTTATTTCCTTTCAAATACCTAGTAATTAACATTAATTAAAATCCTTTAATTCTTTTTTAAATAATCTATTAGGTTAAAATTAAATAGGAAAATATTAAATAAATTACATTTTACTCTTTTACCCTTCTTAAATTTTCGAGCTATTACATAAAATGAGCAGGATTTCATTTTTTTAATTTTTTTTTGAAAAAAAAGTTGAGTGTGACCGCCGGATATTGAGCGAGATTGGGCGGTTAGTAGGGTGATTTGGGAGGTTAGAAGAGCGTATAAAGCGTGTGTTAGCAACCAACGCTTCAAACTATGGGGTAAAATTCGAGTTTCATACATTTAGTGTCAAAATTTCCTATTAAAATTAGAGAGTTATCTGGACATTAACGAAATTACATTGAACATGACATTAACATTCATCTTCACCATTGATTATTATGTGATCTAGATCAATCAATATAGATATACACAATAATCAATGGTTGAGATCAATGTTGTGTCAAATTGTTGTATAATTTGGTTGTGGTTATATAATTTCTCTAAAATTCTATATAGTTTCGCTAAATCAATCACCCAATGTGAGATACAAGAATACTGAAAATGTTATTATATGATTCAAACTTCATGTGAGTATGCGTGTGTGTATGTAATGATAAAGCTCAAGATGAAGACCAAGTTACCGTTGGCGCATTCAAATTCAAACTCAAATATGAATGCAAGATAAAGGCGCCCCAAAAGGATAAATGCAAAATTAAGTTCAAACCATCAAATACAAACCAAATTAAATCAGATAATCATTTGAATTGGAGAGATAAGGATAAGTTGGAGAGATAAGGAGATGATTACCTGATAAACCCCTGATTGTGCGGATTAACCATAGAGGATGGCTGCTAGCTCCGGATATAGTGATAATTCGACCCTGTTGTGTTTATCTTCAAACCTGTTTGAATTAGTTCAAATATATCAGGATTAGTTCGAATAAATCAAGATTATGTCATGAATTAGTATAAATACAGAAGTTCTTTGCTGAATTGTAATTAAGAAAAAAGATCAATAAAATACTTATTTTTCCAGAAAACATCAGAAAAGGTGTGTGTGTGTGTGTGTTTGTATTTTTCTACATGGTATCAGAGAAATTGGTGTAAAAACACCATGTCTACTCTGTCAATCAATGTGGTTAATTTCATTAGCTTGAAACTCAACTCCAATAATTATCCTTTATGGCGTGAGCAAGTGCTTGCCCTAGCAGAAAGCCAGGATTTGGAAAATCATTTAACAGATGCAAAATCTGCACCTGCTGAATACTCCTCCACAGCATCAACTAATACAACCAGCAGTAAAGCAACAACCCAGGTCAGAAACCCAGATTATACAAATTGGAAGAAGGCAGATAGGATGCTGATAGGGTGGCTTAAAGGATCTCTGTCAGAGGAGTCCTTAGGATTGGTTATTGGCCTAGACACTGCCTATGGCGTTTGGCAGGCTCTGAAGGACTCTTATGCCCAAGATTCTCAAGAAAGATAGTTTAATCTAAGGTAGGAAATAACGTATTTAAGGAAAACTGATGAAACTGACATCAATGAGCATGTTAGAACATTTAAAGGTCTTTGTGATAGCCTTGCTGCAATTGACAAACCCATCACAGATCCTGAAAAAGTCTACCATTTGCTAACTAGCCTGGGGCCTAAATATGAAACTTTCACTACAACAATGCTGAAGCCACCCAGGCCTACCTACTTTGAGTTGGTGTCACAGTTGCAAAGTTTAGATCAAAGAAGAACCTGGTTTTCTTCAACCAATGAGCAAAGCAAACTATCCCAAATGGCTTTTTATGGACAGAAAGGTTCCCAGTAGTCAAACACTCCAAAGTTTAGTTCTACAGGCAGGGGATTCCAGGCACATCAGAGCAGCTACAAGAGCAATAACACACAAAGCCAAGCAGGAACCAATCATGGAGGCTCAGGAACTCAAGTTTTCAAAAGAATGACCAAAACTGAGAGGGATCAATACCGGAATGAGGTCTGCCAATGCTGTGGAATGACAGGGCATGTGTCAAAGATTTGCTGGTAGAATAAGAACAAGGCCCGAGCTAGTGATATTCCACAAGCCTTATCTGCTTTGACTCTAGCAACACCATTGCAGAAACAGAATGGATAGTAGATACAGGGGCTTCAACACATATGACAGGTAACAAAAATATTCTACATAATATTTGTCCATATTTAGGCTCAGAATCTGTACTTATTGGCAATTGTACACAACTAGAAATAAAAGGAGTAGGTGAGATCCATATTTGCACTGACAATTGCACTATCAGCATACTTGATGTCCTATATGTACCAGATTTGAAAAAAAAAACTTATTATCTGTCAAACAGTTAGCAAATCAATATTCTGCAGAATGCATATTTACTAATGCTGGATTTGTTTTGAAGGACAAAAGGACAGGTCAAGCACTCATGAGAGGGGATCTTAGAGGGGAATTATACACTCTCCCTAGCAGTCCCAAAGCCTTTTTCTCTTATCCGTTTAGGTCATGTTCTGTTGAGTTATGGCATCAAAGATTAGGGCATACTCAGTTCTCCACAATTCAAGTTATGAAGAATAAAGGCCTCATAGAGGTTTTAGGAAGCAATAAGGAGGAACATATTTGTGAAAGCTGTCAATTAGGGAAATTGAGCAAACTGCCCTTTTTACAGTCTTTTCACAATAGCTCTTGTATATTTGATTTAGTTCATTGTGATTTATGGGGCCCTGCCCCTGTGGATTCTATTGGAAAATTTAAGTTTTATGCATGTTTTGTTGATGATTATTCTAAGTATGTTTGGATTGTTCCACTTAAGCATAAATCAGATTTTTATCAAACCTACCTAAATTTTGAAAACTATGTTCTGAGGCAGTTTGATAAACATATAAAAAGGTTTCATAGTGATGGTGGGGTTGAATTTCTTAACAATAAGCTCACTGAACATTTTTTAAGCACAGGCATTACTCATCTAATTTCTTGTCCACATACACCAGAACAAACAGGCATTGTAGAAAGAAGGCATAGAGTCATCAGAGAACTAGGTCTAACTTTGCTCTTTCACAGCAGGCTGCCTCTTTTCTTATGGGTAGAAGCTTTTTCTACAGCTGTCTATCTGATCAACAGACTTCCCTCATCTGCCCTTGATATGCAATCACCACATTTTGTTCTCCACAAACATCATCCAGACTATTCTGCTCTTAGAGTTTTTGGGAGTAGGTGTTATCCATACCTTTGGGACACAAAGAGAAACAAATTTGACCCAAAAACATTACCTTGTGTATTTGTTGGCTATAGTACACAATATAAAGGGTATAAATGCTTCCATCCACCTACCAGAAAATTCTTTCTTTCTAGACATGTTACTTTTGATGAAACCACATTACCCTACAAGTTTAAGGCAGACATCAACACTACACATGTCTATAAGATCTTTGACTCCCGGAACCAAGTTCATACACCTTAATGCACACATCACACAGACCCTATCCCTTCCATCCCCTCTACCAATAACAATATTCAAGATATCATTCCACCTCCTTCTGTATCAAACTCCCAGCATAACTCTAATCATACACATGACAGCCCTCTCCAAGGAGAATACATCCCTCTCCAAGAAGAATCTCCTTCCTCGGCTCACACTTACTGAACATAATTCGGAAAGTCCAAATCCTACTACCGTTGTTCCAGAGCCCACAAAATCTCTTTCCCTTACTGATGCAGAAACATCGGTAAACACACCCCTTCATGACTCCACTTCGGAATTGGAAATCTCATCTAGAACCCTAGACTCATCCATCCAAAGCCCGAACCTCACACCTCAGTTACTCTACTAGGGCTCAACATGGGATATTTAAGCCAAATCCTAAATATGCTCTCTCCACAACTATAACAACCATACCAACAGAACCAAAGTCTGTAAAAACTGCTCTCAAGCACCCTGGTTGGAAACAGGCCCGCAGGAAGAGCTTGATGCCCTCATTCATAACAAGACTTGGCAATTGGTGCCTAGAACTCCTAACATTCATGTCATTGGTTCTAAGTGGGTGTATAAAGCCAAGCTTAAACCAGGATGGCTCTTTGAGCAGGACTCAAAGCCGAGCTTGTGGCCAAAGGCTTTAGTCAAATTGATGGAATAGATTATGTTGAGACATATTCTCCAGTGGTCAAACCCAGCACAATCAGACTAGTCCTTTGCATTGCCCTAAATCACTCCTGGCCTATCAAGCAACTAGATGTTAAAAATGTTTTTCTTAATGGCTTTATCACGAAGACATCTACATGACTCAACCATCGAGCATGGCACATCTAGACTTTCCGGACCATGTTTGTAAGCTAGATAGGGCTCTTTATGGGTTAAAGCAAGCTCCTGAGCTTGGTTTGTGAGTTTAGTACTTTTCTAATACGCTTTGGATTCAAATGCACTGTCTGCATCTCTTCTTTGTTCTATCACCGTACTAATCATGGGACTTTAGTCCTACTTTTGTATGTGGAAGATATTTTGCTTACGAGGTCAAACACGTAAATCTTGGCATCATTCATACAACTCCTAAGTCATGAGTTTTCCATGAAAGACTTGGGGCTTATTCACCATTTTCTTCGGGAGTCGATCGATCATATCATCAATGTGCATCTCTGAGACAGGCTCACTATGCCTACAACATTCTTGACAAAGCTCACATGGTAGATCAGAAACCTATGCGCTTCCCTTTGCTACAAAGCATAAAGAAAAGCGAGTCGGAACCTTTGTCGATCCAACATATTACGAGAATCTTAGTGGGGCATTGCGGTGCCTCACATTTACAAGACCAGACTTATCATACAGTGTTAACTTTGTCTCTCAATTTATGCAACAACCCACAACAACACATCTGGCTATGGTCTATAGGATTCTCAGATATGTCAAAGGCACTATAGATCTTGGCATTGCTCTTCATAAGGGTCCCATTACACATCTTCAGGCCTACACACATACAGATGCAGATTGGTCCACCCTAGTAGCATTCTCTGATGCAGATTAGGCGAGTTGTTCCACAACGGAAGGTCTACAACAGGTTAATGTACCTTCCTTGGCCCCAATATCATCTCTTGGTGTGCCAAGAAACAGACCCACTGCTCTGGGTCCGATTCGGTGAATATAGAGCCATAGCCCACACAATGAAATTTGAAATCACATGGCTTACCTATCTCTTACAGGAATTGTGTGTGCCATTGTCTACTACTCCGGTTTCCTACTCAGATAACTTAAGTGCATTACACATGACTATAAATCCAGTCTTTCATGCTCGAAGTAAACACATCGAGTTGGATTATCACTATGTACGAGAGCAAGTGGCCAGAAATCTATTGGTTACTAAGCACATCCCATCAGAAGCTCAATTGGCAGATATATTCACTAAACCACTGCCTAAACTTCCTTATCAACATCTACGCCACAAACTTGGCCTTCACCCCGCCTCGTTTGAGGGGGTGATAAAGCTCAAGATGAAGACCAAGTTACCGTTGAAGCGACATTCAAATTCAAACTCAACTATGAATGCAAGATAAAGGCGACCCAAAAAGGATAAATGCAAAATTAAGTTCAAACCATCAAATACAAACCAAATTAAATCAGATAATCATTTGAATTGGAGAGATAAGGAGAAGTTGGAGAGATAAGGAGATGATTACCTGATAAACCCCTGATTGTGTGGATTAACCATAGAGGATGGTTGTTAGCTCTGGATATAGTGATAATTCGACCCTGCTGCGTTTATCTTCAAACCTATTTGAATTAGTTCAAATATATTAGGATTAGTTCGAATAAATCAAGATTAGGTCATTCTTTAGGTGTAGGATGGGATCTAGCGGGTTGGTGAGAATATCCTTTAGGAGTAGGATGGGATCTAGCGGGTTTCCTCGATTATCTTTTCGAAAAATGTGACACACACAATGTAGTCGTCATTATCACTTTATGATGGTTTATATGGAAAGCTCGCTGTGCTTGGCCTTTTGACAATATTGCACTGAGTGTTAGCAAGATCATCTCAACATCGGGGCAAGAAGCTAAGGAGTTCATGCTTGCTACAAATTCACTTTTATCCCATCAAGTTCCACCGCCATGGCCTTCTCATTGGCCACCCTCGACCGGCGACATCAAATGCAATACTAATGCCGCAAGACTCACATTGTTCCAACGAATTATGGGTCATATTGACGTTGAATCACTTGAACTTACTGCCATCCAAGAAGCCTTATTTGTCGCGTCTTCGCCAGGTGTTAGATCAGTGGTGATTGAAACGGACTACATGTCGTGAATTTAGTGGTCAGTAGCTTCCTTGAATGATTCACCTTCGCTTGGTTTTCTAATAACAGATTGTCTGAGTATCATCAAAGTGTTCCGTTTGTACTCGTTTTCTTTTATTGAACACGATGGTAATAAGCCAGTCCATTTGTTATCCCAAACAAGTCAAATTAACAATGGGCCTTCTCGTTTGGAAAAATTGCCTTCTACGTATACCCTTTAAAAATATATATATATATATAAAAAAAAAAAAAAAAAAAAAAAAAAATCTGTGATCTTATAACGTTGTGCTTTTGATTACCACTCTTCTCCCGGTTCTCGCACCACCCTCCATGGCCGCCCGGAGCACTCCGACAAGCATTGTCCTACCGATGACTTAGCAATAATTACTACGAGTTAATGTAATCAACAGTGGAAATGGTGCTCAAGGCATGGAGGATCATACCTAGGCCCCTTTTGGAAACAGTTCTCAACAACCATGTCCAACACCACCGCGTCCCTCAACCTCTTATTCTTCATGGGCCCAGAGGTGTCGGGAAAACTACCCTCATCCTTGAACGTTTACTGGAAAAATGGAATACAGGTCCTCATCTGACTGGTTATGTGGATTTTGGGGAATATATTCAAGATCACCACCCAAAACATGGGCACTCTTTTCCATGGGAATCGTGGTCTAATTGCCCGCCTCCACCGTTGTCATCCCTCCGACTTCAGCTTGAAAGTTGCCTTGAATCCATGGTCAAAAGAGGCATACAACTGGGTTTAATTGGCTCACACCAGATATTCACTACTATGCATAAATGGCATCATCTCGCCACCTCCATTGAGAAGATTTTGGGATTCAGGGTACATGGTTTAACCAATTCGGAAGTAAAGGGTGAGGGTAAAAGGCGAAGGGTGAAGAATTCAGCTGTTAAGGTCCCATCTACTTTAATGAGTTTTTGGGATATGGCGGTTTCAAGGGTAGGTGTTCGATTACATGCGTCAATGAAAGGAGCAAACACAGAAAAGGATTCTTACTATATGGAAGCTATGGCGGCACTTGAGTTAGCTAAAGAGGTTATTGAAATGCAACAAGGATGGAGAAAGAATGCTATTAAACATTTGAACAAGGCTGGTGGCTTTTCTAGATCATTAGCTAATTCAGCTACAGATTGGCCTTGTTTATTGTTGGAATTGCTCTCTTCAACTGCTGAAGTTGATTACTTTCAACCCAAGTTGGTCATAAACAACATCGACGTTTTGAAGAACGCAGTTCTAACAGATGATCACACAACAGTCAATGCACCAATGTATCATGACAGTCTGATATGGAGGATAATAGCTTTGTGTGTGAATGAGAGATGTCTCCTGTAATTCTGGTAACATCAGATAGCTATTACTCCTATCAAGCTTTTATTGATTTTGGATTCCCTGACATTTTCATATCTCGTGAGACATTCGGATGGACTCCAGCAGAAGCCCAAATGCACATGGTTGATGACTATTTTAGTCAATCTGAGTGGAATCTAATTGCTGAAGTGTTGGGACCGAACCCACGGCATCTTTTAAGATTTATGCTCTTAAGCTAAGCAATTATTATCAGAAGATCATGAATGAGAAAGGTAGTACATTTGAGGACATTCTTGATGCATACTTAGCATATCTGCAAGTCACAGTAGTCAATCCAGCAATGGAAAAGGCCTTGATACTCTTACAAAAGTTTGCCAGTGATGCACGAAACGGAAAAGTTTCGAAAGACAGGCTCCGTTTCGGTTCTTCGTGGAGGCATCCTCCTAAGACAGACAATCATTCTTTGAATCATGAGTGGGCTAAGATTCAACTGATGGACTTTGTCCAGTCACTTGCTAACACTGAATTCGGTGTAAATTATCTGGCTGATTGTAGTCTTGAGATCTTTGACGATCCTTCGGCTGTTGCATTGATAGAGGTCGGTTTACTGTATGTCCAACGGGATCCATCCTTCATTACGTCCCATATCACGTGGAATTCAAAGATGCATTGTTAGATGGCTTGTCCAAGAACGTCTGAAAATGAAATTTAACTACTCCCTTAAGTTCTTTTACCAACGAATTATGAGGGGACGCAGTTATCGTCATTTGATGCTACAAGTAGGATACAAGTGAAGTAGAGCGGTGAAGGCGTGCTCTGTCACTGCTCCAATATGAAGCTGCAGAACACAAAGTGAACGAAGACACGGTACTGATTCATCATAATGTTCTTCAAATCCACAAAATCATTTTTGTCTTCAATTCCGAATGTTATCTTTTAATCAGCTTGTTATCATGTATTCATTCAGTTAACCATGGCTGGCTTGCATATTTCTACTGATTGCAGATTAATTTGATTTAGTCTGTAAACATGTCGATGTTTGATGCAAATACAGTATAACCTCGATAAATGAATACCCTCAGGACCAGAAAAAAAATATCGTTTAGCGAGGTTATTCATTTATCGACATTATTTTTAGCCCCTTTGCCCAGATCAGGACCATAGAAAATTATTCATTTGGCGAGGTTATTCATTTATCGAGGTTATACTGCATGGCATTTTTGCGTAGTTTAAAGTAAACTGTCTTTGAAGCACAAGATGTTCATAGAGCCAGGTCCATATGGTATTACAATTTCTCATGCTGTATTATTATGAGTGTTGCATATATATATGTACCCTTTTTTATTCTTGAGGACACACTGCAGTTATTAGGGTTCAAACTGCAAGGAAATAAACATTACACTGAGTATTTCATTTTTTTGAAAAATGAAAACTTATTTTTATATATATATGTATATATGATCCCAAATGAAACATGTTTAATTGACTACTAATGCAACATGAAAAGTGCAACTACAGAAATAAAATGCAGAACAGCTAAATGATAATGTAAATTCATGCCAATGCCCCAACAAAATCACTTTCCAACTTTCTTAACTGCAGACTTGGTCATCTTGGCACCAGATGGGTCCTTCTTCTCGGCGCTCTTGATGGCGCCGACAGCAGCAACGGTCTGCCGCATGTCCCTGACGGCGAATCTTCCAAGGGGTGGGTACTCAGAGAAGGTCTCAACAACCATTGGTTTAGTAGGAATCATCTTCACGATGCCGGCATCACCATTCTTTAAGAACTTTGGTTCCTTCTCGAGTTCTTTCCCAGATCGTCTATCGATCTTTGTCACTAGCTCAGCAAACTTGACGGCGATATGGCACGTGTGACAGTCCAGGACAGGAGCATAGCCATTGCTGATTTGACCTGGATGGTTCATGATGATCACCTGAGATGTGAAATTTGCAGCTTCTTTGGCAGGGTCGTCTTTTGAGTTAGGCGCCACATAACCACGCTTTAGATCCTTAACTGCAGCGTTTTCACGTTGAAGCCGACATTGTCACCAGGAAGTGCCTCCTGTAGAGCCTCGTGATGCATCTCTACGGACTTCACCTCAGTCGTTAATCCACTTGGGGCAAAGGTGATTACCATACCGGGCTTTAGAACACCTGTCTCGACTCTACCCACCGGGACAGTACCGATACCACCAATCTTATACACGTCCTGAAGTGGGAGACGTAGAGGCTTGTCTGAGGGTCTCTTTGGCTCATGGATCATGTCAAGGGCCTCAAGAAGGGTAGGACCCTTGTACCAGTCAAGGTTTGTGGACCTCTCAATCATGTTATCACCTTCAAAACCAGATATGGGAACGAACGGAATCTTCTCTGGATTGTATCCAACCTTCTTTAGGTATGAAGAAACCTCCTTGACAATTTCATCGTACCTCGGCTTGGAGTATTTAGGAGTGGTTGCATCCATCTTATTACAACAACAAATCATCTGTCTCACCCCAAGTGTGAAGGCAAGGAGAGCATGTTCACGGGTCTGCCCGTCCTTCGAGATACCAGCTTCGAAACCACCAGTAGTTGAATCGATAATAAGCACAGCACAGTCGGCCTGAGAAGTGCCTGTGATCATGTTCTTAATGAAATCACGATGCCCAGGCGCATCGATGACAGTACAGTAGTACTTAGTGGTCTCGAATTTCCACAGAGCGATATCAATGGTGATTCCACGCTCTCTCTCGGCTTTAAGCTTATCGAGCACCCATGCGTACTTGAAAGACCGCTTGTTCATCTCAGCGGCCTCTTTCTCGAACCTCTCGATCACACGCTTGTCTATACCGCCAAGCTTGTAAATGAGATGGCCGGTGGTAGTTGATTTCCCGGAATCCACGTGGCCAATGACCACAATGTTTATATGAAACTTCTCTTTACCCATCTTGAAGAAGATGGGTTCAAACTTTTAGAAGTGCCAAGAAAAATACAGCAGCTGCAGAGGTATAAAAGAGGAGAAAATGAGTGAGGAAATATATATTTTAATAAATTTGAGGTAGACTATTTATAGGAAAGAAAGGGAGGTTTTATTTCCCGGGATCGAATTTCGGATTAGTCAGACTAGTATGGTTCCGAATACTGGGTGCTTTAATGAAAAAAAGAAAAGAAAAGGAGGAGGGTTATGCAAGTGGATCATTATGGCTATTTTTTAGTAGGGGATTAATTTGGAATTACCAACTCATTGTCTTGGCCGCCAAGTACACTGTACAACACCCCCACCCCAATCCCCACTCCCACCCACCCCAGCCCCATTTTCTTGGCCTCCAAGTAGGACTTTTGTTAACCCACTAGCGTAATTTATAAAATAAATAAAAGAAAATGACCAAACAAAAACTACGCTAATCCACCGTTAGTCCAAACTCCTATTTTCTTGTGAACAAGGGCAATGTTACACTCAAAAAAGACGTATATGCCATTGTATTTAAAACGAATTGAAGATTATGTTTAAATTTAATCGTCCGGAAATCATGAGAGATCGTTCCGTTAATTAGAAAGAACACCGATGAGTAACGTTAAGTCCACGCAAAAATTGAAAAAGAGAAAAAAAAACACGCTTTCGCACTATGATGATTATGGCGTAGACATTGATGAATCTGACACATGTCCATTATAATCTCAATGATTTAAGACGTGTTGTGTCCATTTATTAGGTCTTTTTATTATGGACATAAGCGTTATATAAAAAATAAATGCGCAACAAATTGTACGCACCATTGATTTTGCCCTAACGAGAAGGTAGCTTTGTTGACCTATCTTACTTACTTGCAGAAAAGGAAATGCTAAAGAAATACTACAAGGGAGGGAATGAAAATTATGTATATCAGATATGGTATGTTTACATTAACTATAATGTTAATGAACCAAGATAATCAATGTTAATTTGTATTAAAAATTTCTACTATTACACTACAGAGTACAAACACACACACAGAAAAGAAAAAAAAGACTTTCAATGTAACTATATAATCTCTAACAAAGTACAAGAATTTCAAAATCACACAACTGAGAAATCATCCTCAATCGGTTACCATGACTAAACCCAAGATTAACCCAAACTGCAACCATAATCATCTTAATTATGTACAGGACAAGACAGATTGGAAAAAAAAAAAAAAAAAAAAAAGAAAAACAGAGCTAAATAGCAAACTGGAAGAAAGAAAGATCGATCATCCGCTTCACCATCTGTTCCGTTTTTCTTCCCACCCCGAACATCTTTCTTAAAAAAGTAACAAAGCCAAGAATGAATTGCCCGAGCGACCATACTACCCCATAATATATATGCTGCACAATAAACTGAACCCTACACTTCAAAAAAAATAAAAATATAGGTTTGTTTCAGCATCATCATGATACATATACATATATATCATAAACAGCCTTCAACTATATATCCCATGTGAAGATGATTTGCTTCATCAGCCGTTTTTAATGAAATCGTTTTTCTTCACTAAGCGCCTCAGAAAATGGGTCCCACCATGATCGATGATGTACAGATATGTAGTGACAATCATTTCCTGTACGTTGATGGCCTGTTGTATACTGTCCAATGTCAGAGAGGCTGAGTGGGTTTCTAATGCCCGTGTTGAATCACGTGTCCTTTGTCCACCCCGTGTTGATGAGCAGCAGAATCTAAGCTAGAGTCCATAGCATAATGTTCAAAACCCGAAGAATCACCTGAATGTGATGAGACATCCCCACTCCTTGGCTGTTGCTCTTGTGAGGTGGTGGCGGTTGGTTTCTTATTATCACCATTACCTTTTTTACATTAAGAAAACGTCCACCAGATCCTCTTGGCCTTCTCATAGCATGTTTGTGACGAGATTCATGAAGATAAGGCTACATGAAGAAAAAGAATGACACAACGTAAACAAACAAAAACGCGTTTTATAAGGATGATAAGTTGAAACGAAAGATGCTCGTATTCAAGTTACCGTGTGTTTAGTAAAGGGAAATAAGCATATGAAATATGGCAATTCATTTCAATTATTCAGGAAAGCAACAAAATCAAGCACCAAAAAAAAAAAAAAAAAAAAAAAAATTACGCGATAAATGAATTAGAGGAGTCGGCATGAAAAAATAGTGCAACCATGTTATTTGCTTCATCTCCCCGTGTTATTTGCTTTTGTGACCAGCCCAAATAGAGTTTATTATAGCTTTGATAATAAATTTATCATGTTTTTCGCATCCCACACTACCTTCATCTCTACGTGCATGCACCAGTGATGAAGAAATTAAACTATTAAAGTTATAATTAGTACAATATATATAACAAATTATACACTTACTGAAAAAATCAGAGCTCGATCAAATCAAAACATCAACAAGGGGTGTCTATAGGATGATCAAAATCAAAACCCTAGCAAAAAAACTTGTGTTGTATCACTTCTTTTATGTAAGGCATAATTTGAAGTTGGCTGGTTCTTGACACGACGTTTTTTTTTTTTTTTCATTTAGATTTTCACTGCCAATGTTCTGATTTTGCACAACCATCCTCATTTATGCATTTTATTTTTTTACCTTTTCAATCCAATGTGTCAAGAACCAATATGACTGAAATTGTAAGATTCGTAAGGCTATTCCTTTTTTCCCCCTCATATATAATAAGAAATAAAATACAAAACTTTATTTATAAAAGAAGAAACTAAAGGGTCTGTTTTGACACGAATTATTTCGACTTAAAACGAATCAGGGAATAAAATATAATAAAGTAAAGTGAAATAATGATTAAAAATTTATTATGCAACCCTTGTCCCATTCTATGGCTAGAGATCTATCTACTCAATTTGAATACTAAAAGAAGAATATTTACCTTTCTGGATTTTATAAGCTTTCTCTCCATCTCTGCTTTAGCTCGTGCTTCTCTGCGCCTTAGTATTGCATGATACTGTTTTGCATTCACAAAAACAGGTTCATCCTCCATTGGAATATGCAAAGGCATCCGAGCATGATGTAAACCATATAAATGAGGAGCCACCTAGAAGCAATCCAAAATGTTACCAAAAATCATAAACTGGAGTTTCACAATTTTTAAAAAACACAAAACAAAAAAAAAAGGTGGCAAAATCACGAAACACAGAGATGTGGAAAAAGAAGAAAATAATATATATATACACACACACACACACACACACACACACTAGTGGATCCAAAACATTTGTTCAGTGGGAACAAAAAATTTGATGAAATTTTATAAGACATGGAAGAAAAGCATCTTTCCACGCTTGTTGTTGCTACTGGCAAAATCAATTGCTAATTTCAATGCCAATACACCAATGAGTAAGACATTTTTTTTTGAACCCCAGCAATGTAGATGGATAACCGAACTCCTTCAATTGAATAAATGTGTCAGTTGTTTGCACATCTATAATGTATGTCTCTAGCTAACAAACTCATCTCATTTGAACACTTTCGACTAAACCCAAAACATAAACCTCAATAATTCGCCAGCAATTTTTGAACTTTCGGACTAAATAAAAATGAAGATGGCTGGCTTGCTATGCCTATTCATTTCTTTTTCCCAATTGGGTCCTAGGACCCCATAGCATAAGCGGTCCGCCACTGCATATAAACACACAAACACATACATACATACGTACATACATACATGCATACATACAAACATACATACATACATAGATAGAGATATATATATACACACACTGACACACACACGAGAGATTTTATGGTACAACGGTTGTAGGAAGGTTATACCAAGTGGCATATATTAGAGCCTCTCATTTTTACTCTCTTTCACATAATACACTTTTATCGTGTGTGAGAGGTTAGAAATGAGTGGTTGTAATATATGCCACTTGGTAAAACCTTCCTACAACGGTTGTATTTTAAAATTTCACCACACACACACACATATGTATACATATAAATATGTGTGTGTGCATATATGTGTATATATATGCATACATACATATATCTATATATACATGCATACATACATATATGTGTGTGTGTATACAAAGACACTTATACACATGAGTATAACAAATAACATAGATAGTTCAAGGTCCAAAAAGAATACTAGAAGAGCAAAAATAAAATAATTTTGCTGACAGCATTAGATGAAAAACTTAGTAGTAGGCATAAGGTGGCTATTTCCGATATATAAAAAGAATAAAGTGAACTTCTGCATCACTATATTCAGATATAGGGTAAAACACATTCAAGTGCATATATATATATATATATGAGCAAATGAGCATCTATTGTGGAGCCGAATACAAGAGCTCTATGAGAGAAGTCAATTGACAGTAAAAAAGGATTAATCCCAAAAAGGAAAGAAAAACAAGAACAAGTTACGATAGGTGCATGATAACAAACAAGCGCAGAAGACATAGGTGAGTGAGTACCATGTTTACTGGCGCCCCATACGTCATCATTGGCACGTATTGCATATCCGGATAAGATGACAACGACTGCTTACAATAATTGGAAAAAATAAATTGTCAGGGAAGGCTGAACAAACTGAAAATAGGCTTAATAATAAATCAGCAACCAGTAATCTTGAACCTTACAATCCTGCAGAAACGAGGAAATGATTCAACACTCACACTCACTCTAAGCCTCATTTCCTACTCGTTTATAGGAGATATATGAATAAAAATACAGGGCAGTGGATCATATGAAGGAAATAAAGGCAGCAATCAAGAAAGGAAGAATCTTACAATCGAGTGACCGACAAGTTCCATTGGAGGTGCAGTATCAGGATGCCCATTGACTGGCAACGTCGAAGCTGCAACAGGATTAAGATGCTGCGGTTCCTCCCCCGTAAGTCCATCTGATCCTGAAAAAGGAAACTTCTTTTACACTTGATTTGGAAAGCAGACATAAAAAGAAGATAATAAACTTACATTTTTGAACACTTAAGCCAGTTGATTGTCAGAATATCAAATCTCAAGAAGATAATGATTGAAACTGAATATGCCAGTAATGTTATTTCTCATATCATCATTGTTACGAGAGGTGTCTAGTGTTTAGTAAAGTCGGCTGAAGCCCGAGTCAAATTAGACTTCTTGGGGACTAAGTTAGGGATCTTTTTGTATGTAGAACAATTCCTGAAAGTTAACTTAGTCTTATATAATAAAGGATTGAGGATATCAATTGAATTACATATCACAAACTGATTATCATGAATAAAGAACATCAATCATAAGACATTACAACAGCAAAGGTTCCTTATAGTCAACATTTCATCTAGTTTCGAAACATAATTTCAGTGTTCCCTTGTTCACAAAAGTTCAAACTTCATTCAATATTTAAAAGAATATATACCTCTAAAAAAGGGGAGGAACTTAGGTCATATAAGGGGCAGGAAGAAACAAGTACCAGATTGTGGAGACCCATCGGTTTCCCTTACATCATCATCCTCATCCTGTGATTGAATATTCTCGGTATTCCCGGGGGCAACAAAACCAGTCACAGCTTCACCTTGAGAAGGCACAGGATTGCTGGGAAAAGCCTGCCACCAAGGTTGAGCATACCGTGATGGATTTGATAAGTTGTTCATCCCAGTTTCAGTTTGCCTGCCTTCATCTGTGGCAGGTGATGGCATCCTTTAAAACTCTCCACCTAATAATTAGAAGCAAAACAGCCAAATAGAAAAGTTAATTGCATTTTCTAAGAGCAGAGCAACCCCCCCTCCCCCCTTCTTCCCCAATCCTTAGTATCTACTCAGTCAAACAACCAGAATCTCACTGCTATGTCTATACTACACATTCTAACGTGTTAAAAGTCAGCTGTGAATAATAAATGCCCGTGATCACATCAAATATGATAACGGTATGCAGTTATGCAGGGTTATCATATCAGTGGTTCTTTTAAAATCAAAGTGAATGCATACAACCAAAACTATTGAGGTAAGCCCTATAATTCCACTATGTTGTTCAATCACAAAATCAAGAGTTCCACAGAATATGAAATAGCAACAAAACAAAATCAAAATCAAAAACAAAAACTTGGGATCATGAATTAATAAGACCCATTGCTTTAACAATTCATATCCTCTACACATGCAAGGGACTTATCCGATCAAAAGGATGAACCCTTCCTATAATTTACATCAAAAACCCAGAATTCAAAACTGTTAAATTTACACAAATTAATTTCTGCATCGAAAGTTTTGAACTTCCCTTCACTTTTTTGGATTAATCAAATATTACTATCAATACAGGCAGCAAAGATCAAAACTTACACGCATTACTGTTTAAAGATGAGCAACCCATCGATAAAAACAAGGCGAAACGACAGAAAATTCATTCACGGAAGGAAATTTTTTACTAAGAAGAAGTGTGGAGAAAGCACTCACTCGTTTAGGGGAATGAGTATTCGAATTGAATCCTTGAAAGCGGAATAAAAAGATTGGATTCTCAAAAGGGCTTTCGTAAAATCCCCAATTGTTTATGCGATAGATTCAGCGGGACTATGAAAATTTAGGTTTTTTTTTTTTAACAAATAATCTTTGAATAAGGTAGCAGAAAAGGTTAAAATTCGTGACAGCGATGCAAGAAACTAATAATATTCATTTTTTTCAGAAAAGAATATGAAAGTAAATTGAAATTCACAACCAGAAAAATAACAAGTGATAAAGAAAGAAAAAAAAAGTTGGGTATATTCTATTATACAATTTACATCGGTATTTATAGTATAATTTAGAGTATTTACATAATTAATGATTATAATCATAATTTATAATAAAAATTAATCATAATTAATAGACAATCTATCAAAATATATTTTATATAACACTTTTTTTTTGGATGTTTTTTAAACAAATAACATAAATGACATATGATATCTCTTTGAAACATTCCCACGAAAAACTTTGTGAGAAAAAAAAATTAAATAAGAAAAAGAATAAAGTTATTTATGTTGATTTACTTCTCTTGAATAATACGTGCTTCAGAGAATTGATAAGTTGATCTAATTACGTAATGTACGCGTCATGTTAACAAAAACCTTGTTGGAGCAACTCACCGAAGAAGGAGGGTAAAAAAAAGGAAAATGTTTATAGCATACTCATCAGTATCTATTTATACAGAGCGATTCTTAAAAATCTAAGTGTTTTGCAGGTATATTTAAATAACAACTAATCTTGAATTAAAAAGTGTCTAGATTCATTTAATAAATTTATGTATGAATTTTGACAACTGCTTCAGATAAATAGGTACGGAGGGAAACAATAATTTAATTTAGGGGAAGGGTCCAAAATGGAAATTAACTATTTTCTTTGTCAATTAGTCCACAACTTTTTTCTTATCAACGAAGAAAAAAATACCATTAATCAATAGTCTACTTTACCCGTACTATAAAAAAAAATAAGGACAATGTTAATGGCATCACATCCAATATACTCGGACAACATATCTGTGTAAAATTTGACTTTTTAGAGATCGAAATAACACATTTCGACTTTTTGGGAGTTGAAATAACACATTTCAACCTCTAAAAAGTCAAATTTTGCACAAGTATGATGTCCGAATATATTGACTGTGATGTCATTAACAATGCCAAAAAAAAATAAACACCTGATAGCAAGCAAGCAGCGTGCATCTTAAGTAAATTTAAAAAAAAAAAAAAAAACAAAGGACTCTTTATTCGCAATATATTAATTGTACTACTGCACCATATCTGAATGAAAAAAAAAAGATAATATCTACTTATTGCACTACAATTATTATTTTAAGATTTCAACATCTATCAATACACCACATTTTCATTTTAAAAATTAAAATTAAAAAAAAAAAAAAAAACACTTTTGTCAAACGGTTTTTACTACCACCGGGTTTTTATATTTTTATATCTCCCCTAAACTTTTTAAAATTACAAAACCCCTACCACCATAACCCCCACCTGTCTAGTTTTCATCCTCATCTCCGGCATAGAAGTAAAACGGAGGTTCAGGGCCATAAAAATTGACCTCAAGTTGATAAGTTCAAGCAAAATTGCCGGATTTGTCTACCGGAAAAGCATTCGACGCAGCACCATCTAACTCTGAATCCCGTTTGTGTTTTTTTTGGAGTTTCTTGCCTGAGAGTATAGGGGGTTCATAGCTTGTCTCCATCGGCCACTCCACATCCATTTCCAATAAAATACACTTTCAGTGTCATTATACACGCTTTTATTTCACGTCGGTCGGTTTAGGCAGAAGCGGACTCGGCCTTATAGGGGTGGGGTGCGTGGGCCCATTCAAATTTTTGGACGAAAAGTTTAATATACATCTCTAAGTAATATTAAAGCTTTGTATGTATACTATTTCAGACAATGTTTAGTCTAATTATTCATTTAAATTTCAACCTGCTTAGAAGTTTTCATTGAATATCCTGCGTCATAGTTTGAATCTTGGCTATTAAGTTTTTTTTTTAACCTTTTTTTTAATTTGGCCACCACTGTAAAATTTTCCTGGGTCCGCCACTGGTTCAGACCTGACATTCTCTTTTTAAGTCCCACGTTCAAATTTCAACAGGCACGTTCCAATTCAAACGCCGAAAGAAAGCCTCGTTGGAATGAGAAAACAGCCCAAAACCCCAGCCTTGTATTAATTTTAACGGGCCCGTGTCAAATCTCAACGGGCCAGTCAAAATTGGAACGAGCTCGTGGGAAATTGATTTGTTTTGAAACAAGGAATCGTTCAAAACAAATGTATTGATCCACTGGAACGATTCTAAAGCTTTGAGTCTTTCCTCAAATCCTAAATGTATTGATTATAATACCTTGAGCCATCTTGAATCTCTTTTCATGGTGTAAATACCATCTGTAAGCATCGGTTTTTCCGATCTTGAATAGGATCAGGCAAGTCCTTCCCTATAATCTGTATAGGAATACAACCCGGAAGTCGAATCGGTTCAGATAACTCTATAATTTCACATTTGAGTGTAGCATCAAGCTCAGGTAAGTAGTCCAAAATAGCCAAGTTGAAAGCATTTGAAGACCAGAAAACATAAGGAGAAACATTGAACTCCCTTGCAAGTTACAACATCAATGGCTTCGGTGCTGAATAAATCAAGAACTAGGCCAACTAATCTTTTCTTAGCAACTAAAGATCTGATAGCATCACGAAAAGACGGAAGATTTCCATTACTGTGTGGCAAATACGAATCAATGGTCTAACATCAAGCATACCTGCTTCCATGTTAACTGGTGGAAGAAGAATGTAATGGATACATTGAGGAAGATTTTCAAGAAATTTCATTATTTGTGATGAAGGGATGGGATTGGGGGCGCCATCAGCTGCGACAATTATAGTTGCAAAAAATTCATGGTTGCGGGTGATGATTTTCTTTGCAAATTCCACATTTGGGATCAAATGACCCAATCCTGGAGATTGAAAGAATGCAATACGGGTTGTTTCTTGAATTAAAGAAGACATAGTCATTTCCCGTTCTAATTTTGACGGGCCCGTTGAAATTTGACACGGGCCCGTTGAAATTTAAACAAGGTTGAGGTTTTGGACTATTTTTTTTATTCCAACGAGACTTCTTTTCAGCCTGTTGGAATTTGAACGTGCACGTTGAAATTTGAACGTGGAACTTAAAAAAAATGCCAGGTCTAAACCGACCTGACATGAAATAAAGGCTTGTACAGTGACCTGAAAGTGTATTTTCTCTCCATTTCCATGGCTGCAGGGCGACGGCGGTGGTGGGAAAGGACTAGGGCTTGGGGTTCAATCGCAAGAGCAATCAAAATTCACACCTTTTGTTGTTCAAGAATAAAAATTCACACATTTCCTCTAAGAAAATCTTTCACGGTACAATTAAGAATGGAGTATTTGTACAAAATAAAAGAATGGAGGAGCTGGTTGTCAATATGTCGGAGACTATCAACAAACAAGCTGTAATGGGTATACATTCGTCGACATTTCATGCAGTTGCTTACTGTGATGATTGGTCTTGTAATTGGATGGTTATGGCGGCTGAGGTGGACAAGTGTAATGGTGACTTAAACTATGTTGTTGAGGTCTGTGTGGAAACGTGATCCAGTCGAGTAGAGTATTGACAATCTCTTTGAAGTTTGGTGTTCATTTGGGCAAGTAAGCGTGGTTGATCGACCCTCTGATGCTTGGGTTGCTGATGTCAACTCTCAGCATTACTTGGGGAACACGTCGACATGGTTTTCCGATTTGGATAAAGTTACTTACAGGTATTTCACCATTATATGGTTTGGTTTGTTTAGTCGGTTAGGGTTGAATTCCCAATGCTATAAATACCGTCTGTATTAATTGTAACTGGTAATTTCTTATAATAATAAAATATTCTCGTTTGTCAGTGGAGTAGTCGGCACATTGCCGGAAACCACGTTAAATTTGACATCTTCTTGTTTCTGTGTTTGTTTACTGGTTAATTGCTTGTCTTTACTCACAATCACTATCACTTCTTGATCAATCCGTCATAACAAACTGGTATTAGAGTGTCCAGGTTCATCAAGAAATTTGTTTATCTATTTTACGCAAGGTAGATTGGCATCAAGGTCATAATTGACGCTAGGATTTGGGATCTACGCAAGCTTTTCTGGTGAGAAAGATGTCTGCTTTAAACGTCAAGATTGACAAGTTTACATGAAGAAACAGTTTTAGTCTGTGGCAGATCAAGATGCATGCATTGTTGAAGCAGCAGGGATTACGGGGTCCCTTGTCTAAATCAACAGAAGGAAGTGCTGCTGAGAGAGCCAATATGGAGGAGAAAGCACATTCAACAATTATATCGTGCTTGTAAGATGATATTATCACAGAGGTTTCTGAAGAGGACACTGCAGAGAAGTTGTGGTCCAAGCTTGAGAGTCTGTACATGACAAAGTCCCTAACCAACAAGTTGTTATTGAAACAACGTCTGTTCAGCCTAAGGATGCATGAGGGTACTCAGCTGAGGGATCATCATTTGAACACAATATTGCTTGATCCAAAGAATATTGATGTGAAGATTGAAGATGAGGATGCATCATTGATCCTACTTGTATCATTGTCTGCATCATACGAGAACTTTGTGCAGTCCTTTAATGTTGGGAAGGACTCGGTGTCATTGAAGGATGTGAGATCTTCACTTCATGCTCGAGAGCTATGCCATAAGGCATCTAGTTCTGGGACAGATAGCCAGTCTGCTGGATTGGTGGCCAGTGGAGTCAGTAGAGGATCAGGAAATTCTAGAAAGAAGAAATCCAAGAGAACTTCAATGGGTCCTAAAGCTAAGGATGCATGTAATTACTGCAAGGAGCAGAGACATTGGAAAAGTGAATGTCCAAAAAGAAGAAGCAGTAGGGTACTCAGCAAGGTACTGTTATTTTGGCTGAACAAGACACTAACTCTAAAGAAGATCTGGCCTTAGCAGTTTCAGAGTCAGTAGGGCGCAGAGATGTGTGGATTCTGGACACTGTGCATCTTATCATGTGTGTCTAAATATGGAGTGGTTTTCAACTTATCACAGGTGGATGTGGGCCATATTGCAGAGTCAGTAGGGCGCAGAGATGTGTGGATTCTGGACATTGTGCATCTTATCACAGGTGGATGTGGGCCATATTGCAATGGTCAATAGCAAGTTTTGGAAAATAGTTGGGATTGGATCAGTTCAATTAAGGACACTTGATGGTAAATTAGGCACACTGAATGAAGTTAGGCATGTTCCAAAAATGACCAAGAATTTGATATCACTTAGTCTTCTAGACAAAAAAGGGTTCAAGTTTAGGGGTGAAGACGGAGTGGTGAATGTCATAAGGGTTCAGCTGTGATTCGTAAGGGTATCAGACAGGGGACATTGTACATCTTACAAGGGTCTACTATATCAGGTTCAGCTGATGTGGCATCATCAGAAGTTCACCAGTCACAACTGACTAAGCTGTGGCATTTGAGATTGGGTCATATGGGTGAAAAAGGGATGCAAATTCTGTCTAAATCTGATCTACTTGGGGGACATAAGGTCAAGGAGTTGGAATTTTGTGAGAATTGTGTTTTTGGGAAGCTACATAGAAGCAAGTTCCCAAAAGCAATTCACATCACAAGGGACACTTGATTATGTCCATTCTGATTGTTGGGGACCTTCAAGGGTGGAGTCACTGGGTGGTCACAGGTATTTTGTGTCATTTATAGACGATTACTCAAGGATGGTTTGGGTAGCTATGCTGAAGCACAAGAGTGAAGCATTCAAGAACTTCAAGCAGTGGAAGCCATTGGTTGAGAATCAGATAGGGAAGAAGATCAAGAGACTTAATGGACTAGGATTCTGTCGGTCTGAGTTTGATGAATTTTTCAAGAATGAAGGCATTGCTAGGCACCATACTGTCTAAGATACTCAACAACAGAATGGTGTTGCCGAAAGAATGAACCAAACTCTTCTGGAGAGGGCAAGGTGCATGCTCTGACAAGCAGATTTTGGGCAGAGGCTGTTAACACAACATGCTACTTAATCAATAGGGGGCCTCACACTAGGATCAAGCTCAAAACACCACTTGAGGTTTGGTCAGGAAAGTCATTAGACTACTCTGGTCTAAGGGTTTTGGAAGCACGGTCTACTATCATGTCAGTGGAGGTAAACTGGAACCTAGAGCCAAGAAAGGAGTGTTTGTTGGATATGGAGATGGAGTAAAAGGGTATAGAATATGGTCATCAGGTTAAAATAGGTTATACTCAGCAGGAGTGTAGTCTTTGATGAAAATTCTATGCTTAACTCATCTGTGAGGGCCAAATCTGCATCTGAAATTGGATCCGAAACTTAGAAGGTTGACAAACAGATGGAGCTTCAAGTAGAGTCTGCTAAATTAAAAGACTCAGCAAGGGATAGTCAACAATCAGCAGATCCAGAACTGAATCCAAGCCAGTCTGTTGAACAAGGGTCAGCAGATACTTAAACATATAATGTTGGTCAGCAGGGTATAGCTCCCAACAGAACTAGGAGGACCAATATCAGACCCCCAAGAATATATGGGTTTGAGGAGGATATGGTTGGATATGCACTACATGTAGCTAAAGAAGTGGATGGTTTTGAAACTAACACTTACTGGGAAGCTGTGACATGTTCTGAGTCATCTTATTGGGTTGTTGCCATGAGAGAAGAAATGGAATCACTTCAGAAGAATGAGACTTGGGATCTAGTCAAACAACCAAAGGATAGAAGGGTGGTCAGCTACAAATGGATCTTCAAGAAAAATAAAGGAATGACTTTTGATGAGGAAATCAGATATAAGGCATGAATGGTTGCTAGAGGGTTCAGTCAGAAAGCAAGGGTAGACCATGAAGAGATATTTTCTCTTGTGGTCAGACATACTTCTATCAGGGTGCTGTTAGTAATAGTGGCACATCAGAATCTTGAACTTGAGCAATTAGATATGAAGACAGCCTTTCTACATGGAGATGTAGATAAGGAAATTTATATGACTCATCCAGAGGGTTTCCAAGTTCCTGGCAAGGAAGGATATTTTTTCAAGTTGAAGAAGTCCTTTTATTGACTTAAGCAGGCCCCAAGACAGTGGTATAAGAAGTTTGACAGTTATATGATTCAACAGGGTTATAGCAGGAGTCCATATGATTGATGTGTTTATCACAACAAGTTGAAGTATAGTTCAATCATCTATCTGGTTTTGTATGTGGATGATATCCTGATAGCTGCTGTGAACAAGTCTGATACTCAAGATCTGAAGAATCTGCTCAAGGCTGAATTTGAGATGAAGGATTTGAGGAATGCAAAGTGTTGGACTTATTTCTTAGTTTTGATGATGAGTGCCATACTAGCTGTTATAGTGCAAAGGCAAAAAGATGTCTAGATTAAATGTATAGGTTTATTAGAGTTTGATTCTTAAATAGGTTTGATCAAACAAGCATCGTAAAGAAAATTCATTGGTTGATATCAAACAGATGGTCAGGTCGAGTAGGGTGTAGATAGGTCATTAGACTAGTCGAACTCTGCTTGAAGGCGAAGATCGAGGGTTCAAACTCAGTAAATGAAGGCTAAGGGATCAAATTTAGTAATTTAAGTCAAGGATATGGAATCAGAATTTAGGCAAGTCTGTGATGACCTAAACCGATTACATATACCTTGTGTGAAGGTCTAAGTTCCATAAGTTGGATGATGTTTGGAACTTAGTTATAATTAAAATGATGTAATCTAACTACACAAATAAAAGTTAGATAAAAGTAATCAATTTGCATTATATTTTATATAGAAATATGATGATCAATGATCGATTTGAACTTCAAAGCAGATCGATAAGCCTCTTGATATATATCTCGATTTATTCAAGATTATTTTGGAAGACTACATGGATAAGATACCACCAACTACCTCGACTTATCAAAGAAAATCAAAGGTTGAGATTAAAAAGCGTTGGGATGATTCATATTTTTATCCATTGGATACAAGTCAAAGGGTGGATGATTTGCCTTCAAAAAGGAATTTCGACGAAAGGTCGATCCCATGAATAGAGACATAATGCAGATCAGATGGGACAAATACAAGGAGCGGTCACATTTGAATTTCAAATACAAGTCACATGCATTCTTGCCTATAAATAGAAGACTTTCAACTCAGAAAAAGATGATGAAAATTTGAGATAAACTTTAAGTGATAACACTGAGCTGAAAAACACCCTGCTGAACTTGCTGAGCATAAAGCTGCTGATCTAGTGAATTTATTCAAGTGCATTCTGTATTCAAGCCGCATCAAGACTACACACTTGAAGATCAGTAGTCTGATTACATCATCCTAATCAAGTCAGCTGCAATCAATCATTTACTTGATTCAATCTTTATTTCATAAAGAACCTGCTGAAGACAGTGAAGCATCTGTTGGGTGTGAAAGACTGTTGTTTGTGGTGGAGCTGGTGAAGAGGCATTTCTACCCTTCAAGGACCAGTGGAAGACTAAGGAGCAACAATCCTACTGCTCCCGATTTTAGATTTGTGAAGCCATAGTTATTGGTGAAGGACAAACAACTTAGGAATCTTTGTAACAACTACTTCAAAGATCTCTAGTGAATTTCCTCCAACATCACAGGAGAAGAGTGGGTGACGAGTGATTACATCACCTGGACCACTATAAAAATCTGCCTACTTACTTTCAAAGATTTACTTTACGCACTTAGTTTATTTCACTCATCAACCTACTGAATCTAGCAACTGAAATCACACACTTGCACTACTGAGTATCTAATACTTAGTATCATATTTAACAATAAGTAATAAGGCTTAATTTTGATATAATTCCATTTTGCACAAATTCAAAGAATGAACCGTCGATGAACTCACATTTATCAAAGAAGCTCATCGAAGTCTCAAAGATTTCTCTCAAGTATCGCCAGATCTTTGAAGTTGCATGAATTTGTTAACTCCAAAGTTTTAAGTGTTAAGTTTATTCACCCCTCTAAACTTAACCAAAGCCTTTTCTAGGGACTAACAATTGGTATCGGAGCAGTGCTTTTGTTCTGAAGTAATCCTACTTGTTGTGCTTCTGAAAATTCTTTGAAACTTTCTTTCAAGTTACTGATTTTCAAAGACTTGCATCATGGATAACACACAGTATGCTAGAACTATGTTGATGTGTTCTCTAGATAGATTTGATGAGTATAAACGTCGAATCTGAGGCTTACTTTCTTTGCGCAACTCATGATGAGATGATGGATGTACTAACCGATGGACCACCTGAGATTACCAAGGCGATATGATGGGTGATACAACCAGAGTACATTCCTAAACCAAAAGAGAATGGAATGCGAGAAGATAGGAAGAGAGCAAACCTCAACAACATTGCTATTGATATCATTTACAGAACTTTGGATAGCAACATGTACATGAAGGTTAAAGATTGCAAAACTGCTAAGGAGCTTTGGGACAAGATACATTTGATCTGTGAAGGCATTGATGCAATAAAGAAGAATAAAATCGAGTGTGGCGGAAAAGAGGTTCCAAAAGTTCAAGATGCTGCCAAGTGAAACCATTGAGCAAATGGAATCAAGATTCAATGCAATCCTGGATGAACTCACCCTGCTGAGTGTAAGTTATTCAAAAGAGGAAGTAAACACCAAAATCTTGGAAGCTCTACATGCAAAAGATGTTTGGAGCATATGAATTTAGCAAAAAGCTGGTGCCTGAAACTGAAAAATAAGAGCCAATGACCACTGCATTGGCTGCTTCTCATCAAGAAGAATCATCGGGAGGACAAGATGATTTGTTTGGATGAAATGCAGGAGCGATTGCCTAGCACGAGCAAGAAAATCGAATGATGAAGACCGGAAAGGCCCTTCAAGAAATTTCACAAAGAGGCCTCTTGAAAGAAGGAAAGAAGAACCAAAGAAAGGTAATGACTATCTCAGTGCTTTCATTGCAAGAAACCAGGACACTTTAAACCTGACTGTCCTGAGTTAAAACAAGGCAAGGAACCTCGATTATCTCTGTTTCAACCGCAAGAAGCTGGACATTTTAGACTGATTGTCCGGACTCATCGAAGACCAAGAGTCAACAAAGAAGACATGGCAAGAAGGCTATGGTTGCAGAAGATGAATCAGGATATGATGTGGAATCGGAAAAAGGAAATGAATCAGATGATACTTTGCCTTTGGTTGATGATATGGAGGATTATGCCTTGATGGCCAATATGGATGAAACTGAGGAGGTATACAATCTCGTATCTATCAATACTCCTGCTTTGGAAGTGATTGTGAATCAACATGTGGTTCAAATCCTAGAAATTCGACAACAATGAGACTTTGGATGCCATCCTTAATCAACCGAGGATAATACAATCTGGTTATGAGGTTGTGAAGGTGAAAAAGAGGCTCTTGAATTGGAAGTTGGAAGATTGAAAGTTTGAATTAAGGGTTCTCAAAGGTAAGGAAAAGATGTTGAATGAGAATCGAGAATAAGTCTCATTTGAACATCCAGACCTCTGAATCTATTTGAACCATCTTGTTCCACTCATGCATATACAAATCGGAAAGCCTTATAGAGATAGAATGGGCTTGGATTTGGAACTCAACAATCTAACAAGAGTGGATCCAAGAAGTTCACTTGAACCTAGCACCGAGGTGGTCCTAAGTTTGTACTTGCACTAGATCCAACTCCCGATGAAGGTTCTTTGGCGGTAAAACCCTCTCGAGAATGCTTCAGGAAGCAAAATCGTAAGTCAAAGAAGTCAACGACTCTAATAAAAAGAATAAATCTAAAAATAGAATGCTTTGTGCCTTCTAAGCTCACTGATAGCGGACACTGCTACCAAGTCTGCTGGGACCACGTAAGTAAGAAAGCAGAAAATATTCCAAGGATAAGAATCCCAAACCCAAAAATGTTTATCATTCAAGGGATACTTATCTCGGGGAAAGGTAGATTGTTCCTCACCGATGATGATTGGAATATTCACACTCTTCGTTAAAAGCAGTAAGTATAACCATACCGCTAGGGTAAAACCTATGCAATGGAATCGAAAAAGGGCTCGTGAGAGGACTTTACAAGACCTCGTGAGACCTCAAGACTCTCTTTATTATAGGGTCATTCTAACAGACAAAGACACACTATGGTTATGCAAATGTTTCTAACAACAAGAATCACTTCAAACAAAGATTACAAACCAAAAGGCCGTAAAACATATGTGAATTCTACACAACCTCATCGTTAGAACTTATGGATGTGTGGGATACATGTATGAACCAAAGTATGAACCAAAGTATGACACATTCAGAAGAAGACCTTATGGAGACATGCCAAGGGTCATGCTTACCACTGACCATTATGGACCCAAACAGGTTTGGGTACCTAAAATGCATTAACTTTGTTTTGTAGGGTGTCTGATACTTTGACAAAGGGGATGTTCCAGGACATATGACAAAGAATAAGCACTGTTTGACAAACTTTGTGGCAAAAGATGGTCCAAGGGTGAATTTTGGCAACAAGAATACACCTGGATATACAAGAGGATATGGCACACTTGTGGGGAATGGACTTACAATCAAGAATGTTGCATATGTGGAGGGACTGGAATACAACTTGCTGAGCACTGGACAATTCTGTGACATGGGATACAAGGTCACTTTTGACAAAAGCAACTGCATTGTCATCAATGAAAGAGGTGATCAAGTTGTACTTGCTGGTAGAAGACAACAGAACATGTATGTTGTGGATTGGTCTCTATCGATTCCTAAACCTGCTGATTGTACATACCAAGTCTGAACTCAATTGGCTATGGCACAAGAAGTTGAATCACTTAAACTTTGATGATATTAATCAGTTGGTGATGAAGAAATTGGTGATTGGTTTACCTGAGATCACATTCAAGAAGGATGCTATATGTGATGCTTGTCAGCAAGGTAAACAGATAAAGTCAATTTTCAAATCAAAGACCAAACAATCAACTGATAGAGTGTTGGAGCTGATGCATATGGACCTTTTTGGACCAATAACTCCAACAAGTGTAACAGGAAAGAAGTACACTTTAGTGGTTGTGGATGATTATTCAAGGTACACTTGGGTGATATTTATGAACAAGAAAAGTGAAACACTTCAAAGCATGCCTAATCTTTTGAAGAGATTACAAAATGAGAAAAGTTTAACAGTAATAAAGATAAGATCAGATCAGGGTACTGAATTTCTCAACAAAGTCATAAGAGAATATCAGTGAGCGTAATGGTGTACTACATCAACTTGTCATTGTTAGTACACCTCAAAGAAAATAAGTTCTTTGAGAAGAAACAGAACTCTAAAGGAAGCGGAAGAACAATGATTTGTGAAGCATTGCTACCGAAAGATATTAATTTGAAGCAGTCAATACAAAGATGCTATACACAAAACAGAACCTCAGTAAACAAGAAGTCAAGACACCTTATGAGGTTTGGAATGGAAGGAAACCTAACATATCCTATTTCCATCCATTTGGAAGCAAATGTTTTATTCTAAATCATAAGGTACATTTGAAAACATTTCAACCAAAATCAGATGAAGGAATTTTCTTGGGATACTCTTGATCCAAGTGAGCATTGAGTCTTTGAACAAGAGGTCATCAAAACATGAAGAAACTATCCATGTTGTGTTTGATGAACCTAAGTTTACTGGTATGGAAGATGATGATTGTGAGCGTGCTGAGAATCTTCAAGTCACTGATCCAGATTGTGTTGAAGTGATGGAAAGATTCAATGACTTAAAAGTCTCGAATCTCGCCCCTCCGAGCACCACTGCCGATAATGTTATTGATGCAACAATCGAAGCAGCTTCAAGGATCTCACTAACGCCTACAGTAGAAGAAGCTACAATGAGACCTACCAAGATGATGTTCCCGAAAATCAAAATAACCAAAACCCACAATGGTTAAGGAATCAACCCACGAACAAGTTATTGGCAATGTGCAAAGAAGGTGTAAGGACTAAAGACAACTGGAAGCCATGTTTACTTGTTTTCTATCTCAAATGGAACCAAAAGTTGTTGAAGAAGCTATTTGAGATCCAGTTGGATAATAGCTATGCAAGAGGAATTGATTGAATTTGAAAGAAATCAAGTTTGGACACTAGTTGATAGGCCAAATCATGCAAATATCATTGGTACTAAGTGGGTATACGTAAATAAACTTGATGAATCTGGTACCATTGTAAGGAATAAGGCCGACTAGTTGCAAAAGGCTATTCTCAAGCGTATGAATAGACTTTGATGAAACTTATGCACTGTTGCAAGATTGGAAGCTATCGATTATTCTTGGCACATCTTTGCATATAAGAACTTCAAAGTATATCAAATGGATGTCAAGAGTGCATTCTTGAATGGCATTCTAGAGGAGGAAGTTTATGTTCAGCAACCTCCTGGATTTGAAGTTAAAGATCAAGAAGATAAAGTGTATAGACTCAACAAAGCACTTTATGGATTGAATCAAGCACCAAGAGCTTGGTATGAGACTCTATCTCAATTCTTGGTGGACAATGGTTTTACAAAAGGGACCATTGATAAGACACTTTTTCGTAATCGAGTGAAGGGACAAAGACCTATTGGTACAAAATTTATGTGGATGAAATAATTTTTGGTTCTGAAAATGATTTAATGTGTGAAAAGTTTGCAAATCTAATGAAGAGTAAATTCCAAATGAGTATGATGGGAGAAATGAACTACTTTTTGGGATTGCAAATTAAACAGATGAAAGATGGAATCTTCATTCATCAAACCAAGTATACCAAGGAGTTGCTGAAGAAGTTTGGTATGGAAAACAGCACTAAGAATTCAACTCCTATGAGTACAAACATCAGATTGGATGAAGATAAAGAAGGCAAAGATGTTGATCAAACCTTATATAGAAGGATGATAGGCAGTCTGTTGTACCTAACTGCCAGCAGACCTGATATATCCTTTGCTGTAGGTATTTGTGCAAGATTTCAATCTAAACCTAAAGAAAGTCATTTAGGTGCAGTTAAAAGAATTCTCAAGTATCTAAAGGAGACTTTGGGAGTAGGGATATGGTATTCCAAGGAAGGAAGCTTCAAAGTGATATCCTACTCAGATTACGATTATCTTTGGTTGCAAGATTGATAGAAAAAGCACCTCAGAACCAATCGAGCTTAATGGGAAATAGACTGTTTCTGGTTTAGCAAGAAATGCAATTCTATATCAACTTCTACTGCTGAAAATTGAATACATTCTTTGCTAGAAGTTCTTGTGCACAAGTACTATGGCTAAGACAACAATTAAGGGATTATGGAATTGAAGAAAAGGAAATTCCAATTATGTGTGATAACACAAGTGCAATTGCAATCACATAAAATCCTGTTTTGCACTCTAGAACCAAGCACATTGATGTGAGACATCATTTTTTAAGAGATCATGTTGAAAAGAAAGATGTGGTGGTTCTATACATCCTCATCAAGATCAACTTGCTGATATTTTCACTAAGCCACTTGATAGTGAAAGATTTGCTAAATTAGGGACTGAACTTGGAATCATAAAGGTTGACTGATATTCAGCAATGTACTTGAATTCACCAAGGGGATTAGTCTTTGCTATGTTGGGTGAGCTCACTTAGCAGATTAGTCATTGGTATCAACAATTCCATGTACTTATGTTTGATCATTTGAGCAAATGAGGTTGCCAAGGGGATTGGTCTTTGTCATGTTGGGTGAGCTCACTTGACAGATCAGTCATTGGTATTAAACTTCATCTTGTATTATCAATTGAACAAAACAAGAACAAAATAAGGATCAGCAGAGAGTCTTTGATGGCTAAGTCTTTGAAGCATTTATCGGCCAGATCACCGAGCCCACCCTGGCGGAGGTTTACCTGCTGGATGGAACGTCACTCAGTCAAAGTTATTAAAGTCAAAAAGCAGTTTGGCGGGATATTTATTCTATCCTTTATTACCATAGTTAAACCATCCAACGGTTACAAACATTATGGAGGAGCAATGGGCCACGTGTCAAGACAGGATTTATTCAAATTAATCGTGGTTACCTCAATGTACGTGCAATGACAGTTTCAACTACCACTTTATCTATATAATCGATTGCATACAGCCAGCTTACTTGCAATTTCTGCTTTATCTCTGCAAATCCTACCTTGTGTGAACACAGATTTGAGAGCAATTCTTCTTCATCTTTTTCTTATTTCAATGGCGGAAAGGATTGAAGTACAAATCGAATCAAGCCAAAGTGTTAGAGGCTATGTTGTTGATGCAAATCAAACAGAGTTGGCTATTAATATAGGTCGAAGAATAAGGAGGTTTGCAGGCTTGGAAAACAAACTCAATATCAGATTAGAAACAATCTCATACACCAATGTTATTGATTTCTGGAAGAATATGGTTGTAGAAGAAGGAACTGAAGCATTCAGGACAACTGTGAATGCTGAGGAACTTGTAATCTCCTCTAGTCTACTGAGGGAAGTGTTTTGATTTGAAGAAGTGGTGGATGGTTCAGTCAATCCTGAAGCAATGGGATTGGACAAATTGGCATTTGTTGATCAGATTAAAACAAATGCAGACACCAAATCCGTACCAGGCATCAACTGCAAACATATTGGAAATGAGTACAGTCTGCTGAGCAAACTCATTGCAAAGAACATACTTGGACTAGTTGGCAGTATGGATACTCTATCAGGACCCAAGATAGAGTTGATGATAATCATCTGTAGGAGCATGAAGTTTGTCTGGGCTGGTTACTTCATTCATTATATGAAGAAAGTGGCCAAGGAAGAGAAATTAGGGAAAAGGAAATCAAAGGCCTTACCCTTAGGATTGATGATTCAGACCCTGCTGAATCATTTGGAAGTTCCTGATCTTGAACCTGAGAATATTAATCAGTCTAGATACAAGAAGGAAATTAATTATGCTATTCTGGTCTAGATGATGATGAAGAGGTTCTTTGGAGAGGCTCTTTGGTGATGATGATGATGGGGACGATGGTGATGCTGGTGGTGAGCAGGTTCAGTAAACTAAGAAGATATCTATCAAACCTGCTGCACCCAAGAAAGCTACTGAGAAGAGAAAGGCTGGAGCTACAAAGAAAATAACTGAGGTATTCAAGCCTCTAAAGAAAACAAGGAAACAAACAAAGCCTGCATCGTTGAGTCTGAGGAGGTCCAGTGGAGGTTCTCGACCTGCTTTGTCGCTTTGCAACAAGAATCTGTTGTTGAAATTCGAGGAACAACGAGAAAAGAAGCTAGTAGAAAGAGAAAGTCTACTGTGGTTGAGAAAGATGTTGATGAACCTCTCTCCAAAAGAAGGAAGGAGATTGCCAAAAAGAAGAAATATGGCAAAGGGAAAGAGTTGAAAAACTTGGAAGCTCAAAGAATCCAAGAGGAAGCACCAGTAGAAGAAGAAGAAGAGGCTGTTGAGGCTGAGCCCTTAACTATCATTCCACCTGTGGTGATTACTGACTCCTCACCTGAAGAGGGTGTCAAGTCTACTGATGCTAGACAGGTTGCTGCTGAGCAATCTGTTGAAGATATCTGAGCTCACGACGACCACAGGCTCGCCAGAGTATCTACTGAAGAACCACAACAAACCACTCGAACTGAACTCTTTGTGGTAGTTGAAGAAGTAGTTGAGGACTTGATTGAAGACCCTGCAAATGTGGCAATAGTTCAGGGGGAAGAGCGATCATTGCTAACCTGGCCGATGAGCATGTAAGTCAGGGGGAATCAAGTGTTGTACAGATAGAAGTAGTAGGCTCAAATTTACAATCACAGCAACCTACTGACTTTCAGACATCTGTAGAAGAAACTTTGAATCAACTTGTTGGAACCTTTGAGGTCAACAAGATACTTTGGAGTTGCTCCTCAGAGATCCTTCATGCCATTTGAAAGGCATGTGAAACAATGAAAGAAAACGGAGGAGTATGTAGATCCCAAACTTCAGCAAATTGCTGACTACTTTCAGTGGAAGTTTGGTTTCTACAAAAGACAAAAGCCAGCTGCTGAACCAATGACAGATCTTGAAGAATGGGCTTTTGGAAAACTGGGAGTGGAGAACTTGCTGGATTTAATTGATACAACCTTGCTGCAATCAAGATTGATGGATTTATTTGATGAGCAACAGAAGGAGGAGGGTATCAAGTTTAGAGATCCAAGAGATGGTCCTGATGACTCTTCCTCATCATCAGATAGTAGAGGAGATTTTCCCTCTGGACCAGGAGAATCAAGTGGGGCTGCACTGACAAATGAACCACAGCCCATTGATAACTGGTAAGTCTGCCGAGGGTCGTGATGAGAGATGGATGAGGATCTACAGGATCTCACCATGGATGATCTGGAGGCACCGATCAATGAAGGTATTACTCTGAGTGCTAGTAGGTCGCTGATGAACCAAGTACATTCCATGTTGAAGAGCCCACCTTTGCACAAACCGATCTTTGAGCAGTGAGGATTTGGATGGAGAAAAGGTTCTTGATTTAAACGAACCTAGTGCCGCTTCAAGAGTCAATTGAATATCAAGATGGATTTGACATTGAAGGCACTCTGACTAAAACTGCCATCATCCTACACAAGATTGGTAATGCTGAAGGTTTCCAAGTGGATAATGAGGCTATATTCAATCCACGGAAGTTGAAGAGGAGGTGCAGTTGCTTTGAGGTACAAACAAACACTGGACAAAGGTTGGAACAGAGGTGCAGTGCTTTGAGTCTCATACACAGACCTCGGACAAAGGTTGGAACCTACTTTGGGTTTGGAGGAAACCTCTGTTGTTGAAGAGGTCTGCTTTGTAGTGGAGCCTGCTGGAGCCAAGGCCATTTGTAGGAAGGATAGTCACAGTCGGTGATGTTGTTAATCAAGAAGAACAATTTCTTTGGACTATGACTACAATGATGAAGAGTTTCAAATTTTATATAAGAAGAAGAAGTCACGAAGAACTCCGCACAAGATCCAATCATGGAAGATATTCTTGGTGCTATGGTTGAGGAAGGACCTCCCTCTGCTTTGGGAGATATGAGTAAGGCAATGGTCATCGGCAGACATGAGCACAATATAGAGTTGAGAGCTGGCGATGGACTCTTGGACAACGAGAATGACCAAAGTGAAGTACCGATTCAAGTGTTAAATGTGTTAAGGACTATAAGGCATGATATGCAACAGTTAAGGACACAACTGGACATACAGGAAGAAAGATTTGAAGAACTGATGAAGATGGTAAATGAAAACAGACAATCAACTGCCACAGTTGCTTCAAACTTCACATTTACTCAAAATGCAGTGAATGATTTGATACTAGATATGAAGGGCATCAAGGTTGGAAATCTCGCAAAAGATAAATTTACGAAAGATCATCTTATTTCTATCCATCGAAACTTGACAACCTTGCCGCAACACTGAACCTCATCGAGCCTCTTCACGCACGCACAACAACTCGCTATGCACGATCCCAAACTTACCGAAAGGATCAACAGACCGAGGAGACATTGCAATCCAGATCACTACTATTGATACTAGAAGCTGGAGCTATGGAAGGTCAATCGCATAGAGTGATAGTATCACGGAGGGGTATTCATGGCCTTATATCTGCTTTTGTTGATGATGTCACTAAGGGGGAAGAGGGCCAATCACCGCAAAGAAAGGAGGTCGCAAGACTCTTTGTACAGAAGAGATGGACTGATGAAACCAATGCTTTCGAGCAACTTTGCACTTTGCGAGTTCAACTTCATCGATGATCTTCTTAGACAAGACAAGAAAGAGTGTTACAACAGAGAGACCTTATCATGACAAAGGGTTTCATGAAGGTCCGGACTCTTTCTTGGGATTAAAATTTTGGGAGGCAAGAGTTAAAGCCTTAAGGGCAAGCAACGAAGTGGAAGAAGTGGAAGAGGTGGCGAGAGGTGATAGGAGCTTGCCTATCACAAAAGCAAAGGATTCACTTGATGAGTTCAAGGAACTTTACATGAAGTTTGGATTCGGGGTGAATCAGATTAATCTTATCCTGCTCAAGCCTTTGAACTGGTGGAAGCAAGTCAATCCCTACATTGATTTTACAACGATTGAAAATGAATGGATGAGGGATATGATAGAATGAGATCGAGCATATCAAGAACAAGTTTGAGAAGGCTAGAAGAGAAGAGAGAAGAGACAATAGATCAACATACTTATTATTCTTTATCTTTCTTTGCATCTAGTTTGTAATAACCTAACATTGATTATAATGAGAATTGGTGAATTTGTTCTGTTTTTGTTTTATATCTTTTTGCTTTGTTTGATTAGGTGAGGGTAGTGGTATCATCACCAAAAGGGGGAAATTGTTGGACTTATTTCTTAGTTTTGATGATGAGTGCCATACTAGTCGTTATAGTGCAAAGGCAAAAGATGTCTAGATTAAATGTATAGGTTTATTAGAGTTTGATTCTTAAATAGGTTTGATCAAACAAGCAATCGTAAAGTGCTTTGGTTGATATCAATGATCGGTCTAGGTCGATGGGGTAGATAGGTCGATAGACTAGTCGAACCTCTTGAAGACCGAAGACCAAGGCCGAGGTTCAAACTCGATGAAATGAAGGCTAAGGGATCAAACTTAGTAATTTAAGTCAAGGATATGGAATCGAATTTAGGCAAGTCTGTGATGACCTAAATCGGTTACATATACCTTGTGTAGAAAGGTCTAAGTTCCATAAGTTGGATGATGTTTGGAACTTAGTTATAATTAAAATGATGTAATCTAACTACACAAATAAAAGTTAGATAAAAGTAATCAATTTGCATTATATTTTATACGAAATATGATGATCAAATTAGATCGATTTGAACTTCAACAGACTGATAAGCCTGCTGATATATATCTCGATTTATACAAGATTATTTTGGAAGACTACATGGATAAGGACAGCCAACTACCTCTGACTTATCAAAGAAAATCAAAGGTTGAGATTAAAAAGACGTTGGGATGATTCATATTTTTATCCATTGGATACAAGTCAAAGGGTGGGCCATGATCGCATTTGTCAAAAAAGATTTGACAGCGGTCACCCTATGAATAGAGACATAATGCAGATCAGATGGGACAAATACAAGGAACGGTCACATTTGAATTTCAAATACAAGTCACATGCATTCTTGCCTATAAATAAAAGACTTTCAACTCAGAAAAAGATGATGAAAATTTGAGATAAACTTTAAGTGATAACACTGAGCTGAAAAACACCCTGCTGAACTTGCTGAGCATAAAGCTGCTGATCTAGTGAATTTCTTCAAGTGCATTCTGTATTCAAGCTGCATCAAGACTACACACTTGAAGATCGCAAGTCTCTGATTACATCATCCTAATCAAGCTCTGCCATAATCAATCATTTACTTGATTCAATCTTTATTTCATAAAGAACTGCTTGAAGACAAGTGAAGCATCTGTTGGGTGTGAAAGATTTGTTGTTTGTGGTGGAGCCGGTGAAGAGGCATTTCTACCCTTCAAGGACCAGTGGAAGACTAAGGAGCAACAATCCTACTGCTCCCGATTTTGATTTGTGAAGCCATAGTTATTGGTGAAGGACAAACAACTTAGGAATCTTTGTAACAACTACTTCAAAGATCTCTAGTGAATTTCCTCCAACATCACGGAGAGAGAGGGATCGACAGGATTACATCACCTGGAACCACTATAAAAATCTGCCTACTTACTTTCATCATTTACTTTCTGCACTTAGTTCATTTCACTCATCAACCTACTGAATCTAGCAACTGAAACCACACACTTGCACTACTGAGTATCTAATACTTAGTATCATATTTAACAACAAGTAATAAGGCTTAATTTTGATATAATTCACATTTGCACAAATTCAAAGAATCGAACCGTCGATGAGACTCACATTATCGGCCAGAGTCACGAAGTCTCAACCAGACTCTCAAGTATCGTGAGACAAATTGAGTTGCAGAATTTGTTAACTCAAAAGTTTTAAGTGTTAAGTTTATTCACCCCTCTAAACTTAACCAAAGCCTTTTCAAGGACCAACAATTGGTATCGGAGCGATGCTTACGCTCAAGTAATCCTACTTGTTGTGAATCAACGTAGCTGACGCTGAACCTCCAGATTAAGTTTCCTAAAATTTTCCTCGGTAAACCGGTATATACCGCCAGTTTTCCGGGGGCGGATTTTCTTAATTCTTGATCTACATTGCTCAATGCTGATTAATCTAAGCAAATTATTGGGTCGTTAAACATGCAGATTAACTAAAAGACGTAAATACCAACAGATCTACCATATTGAAGACGAAAAGGAACGTTCAAAGCTTCATACCTTCAACGATGGGGATCTAGCTCGATCCACTCAAGCTAAAGATGGTAGGGAAGGGATGGAACCCATAAAATAAACTTCAAAAGCTTAGGAAAACTTTATTTCATCAAATTGTATAATAAGATTGAATATAATTGAATTCTTATGCAATAATCAGTTTATGCGGCTTTATATAGATACAATAGCCGACTTATGACTCTCAGAAACCCTAACCGACCTAGTAAACGCGGCAGAATCGATTTTTTGTTCCTCAGGACCCTCGGTTTACCAGACCTAGCCCACGGTAAACCGGGCTCACTTTTCCTCTTTTTTCTCTGGCAGATCTCTTCTTGGACTTCATTTACTTGGCCCAACACTCTTTCCTCTAGTCCAGCTTCGTCCTTAAATGATCCGGATTTGATACATCCTAAAAAATACACAAAACACGACAAAACAGTACCAAACCTTCGGGAAAATAACACTGATGCAGAATTACAAACCTAGGAACAAACACATAGCATTTAACACATATTCCATATAATAACGAGCCTATCTATCCTCTCTTCGAGTATAATTTGGGGTGAATAAAGGTATAATTAATGGTACTATTTAGAGCGTTATCAACTACCCCCCACTTAGCTTTTGATCGTCTGGAGCAAAAAGGTGAAAATAAAAGTAACGCATATCCTCACAAAGTCAAGATCAAGATCATGCCACCCATATCCATCAGTAATGCATTAAACAATATTCATGTCATGAGCCAGTGTGTGTGCGCCATAACTTCATAACCACTTAGTAATGCAGACAATCACACATTACGTCAACCCGTAGTCGAACTAACCAGTCTTGAACATGTTTTTATTAATCAGTTTAGCTGGGCAAGGCGGATCGAGAACCGAGTATTACTCTTAGGCTCACGTTTATCGGTCTATGCAAAGGTTGTGCGTTTTATGCTCCATCGACTCAATTTTTGCCAAAGAGATTATAGATGTATATATTGCAATGCACTTCTCTTTCCTGGCGGGTGAACGCTCATAAATTTATCTATCCTCACGGTCTCACTCTTGATAAACTACCGAATCCAAAATTCCTTTGCCCTTATAATCGTTGCTGGAACATAATTCGGGATAAAGCCAGGGTCAACTCTAGTCAAAGTAATATGCTATCGACTACACACCAAGGAAAGTGAGTTATACGTGCTTAAGATGGTGGCTCACAACAGAATATGCGCTTAATACGTCACTACTTCAGAATTGGGCACAACTTTACTTATACATAGTGGAACAAAAGTGCAGTCAATTAATTCAAAAAGATCAAAGATATCATATTTTTTTCGAAATTCTATCGAAATGAATCAAAGTCTAAGTGGTGAAAAATGCGTCAAAGAGAATTGATAGACCTAAACCTAACCTTGGAAACAGCGCCAGAAAGCTGACGGACATTACCTAGGCTATACAGATCCTAACCGACAATGTATCGGGTCAAACTGTAGTGCTAGTATGGTGAGTCAGGTGTCGAATCCTCAGGGAAACGTATGGTAATTCAAAGTGTGGTTAAACACCAAGAAGCTATTATTAACTCAATCTAAGTCGCAATTTTTCTTTTTTTTTATTTAGTAACCTTAAAACAAGAAATAAATGCATAAAACTAAAAATGAGATATATATATATAGATACATAAATATATATATATAAATATATAGAAATACATATATATATATAGATATAAATATATATAGTACCAATACAATATATAAGATATAAATACTAGTAATATTATAAAAGACTAGCCAAGAATATGTCATTTGAATCAAGATTCTTTTTAGTAGAAATAGATGTGCTCGATCTTTCCTTTTCTTTTTAAGGTGAATCAATTATATATGAATCGGTGTATTCCTAAGCTAGACAACTCCTCCTCACACGAGCGTATGAAATTGTCATATGTCAAATTGTCATCGCTTTAATCTCCACAATCGCCCCATGCTAATCTTAGTTAGTCTCGAGCAGTACCGAGTACAAATCTACCCCGGATAAAAGAGGTTATTCCGTTTGTCGACGGCCGATGTTATTCAAGAGGCTCCGGTTGTCGCGGATCGATTTAACACAAACGGTGTAGTTTTAATCAAACCGTGATTTTAACATTATTATGATCTTGAACACAAATTTAATAAGATTCATCTTTCCCAAGACAAATCGCCTTCTAGGAAAATAGGATTCCGTTGTCACGCTTTCACTCGGCCATTTTTACCCTCCGGTTTTTATCCCTTTATCTCATATCCTAACTTCTCGGTCGGTTCATCGTTAGGTTATATGTTGCGATTCATCTTGGTTAATTACGTCAATCCGAATATTATCAATACGTTGCAAGATAGAAAAAGATTCATTATAATCGATTTTAATTCAATTTTAACATAGTCATCATCTATTTCTCTAAAAAGATAAACTAATTCAATTTCATATCTTGGCTAGATATAGAGTTAGCCTAATATCATTATAACTAATATATAGGTACTAATAACAACAAACAAACATAAATACATTAAAAAGTTACCGGATTACAATTGTAGTGTCAGAGTCGTATTCTCCGGAAATAGCAACTCCTTTAGCAACAACGAGCCTTGATAAACCTTCTAAGTATTAAAACGATACTTATACTACAGTATTATTTCGACAGAGTGTCGTTTACGGTATTTACAGAACTACACACTAGATTAAGATAATATATATATATATAGAAGTGATATATATATATATATTGGTACAACTTCCTCAAGCTGCAAATGAGGAGTATTTATAGAGTGGATGTCAAGGCCGGCGCGGGCCGGTGTAGTCCCGGCGCGGGCCGGTGCTACAGTGGAGATTCTCTCCCGACAAATCCCCATGTGTCTTTGGTGGCGAGAGAGATTCGGCTCGGGCCGGGTTTTTTCGGTTCGGGCGGATCTTGAAAAATATCTTTCTTACATTTACATCTTGTTTTGGTTTTAATTCTTCGCCTATCACACGCACCACAAAGCAAATAAAAACACGAGCCACAATAATTTTGATCATAAAACTATAAGTTTTACTAAAATAATAACGATAATATCTATTTATAATGATTTCGATTTTTATGTGTTTTTAGATATATTTTTATAGAATTTATACGATATTATCGTAAATACGATATAAAAAGTCATATAATATGATTATATTTTTATCATACATCAACTACTCCCCACTTAGCTTTTGATCGTCCTAAAGCAATATAAGCGATAATATATAAATCTGTTATAATGCAAACAATATAGCTCTTCTAGATTAAATTTCTAACTCGATGCTTAACGCATGTTTGTCAACATTATAATCATATTAATTTTATCTATCTAAGATTATTAAAAAATAAAAAGTGTGTATAACTTAATAAATTAGTTATAAATATTATCTAAATGAAATTCTACATGAATTACTTAATAACTATAAAATAAAATACTTAAAATAACTTTGTAATCGCCACTATATGAAAATTCGAATCAAGGACTAAGTCAAGTAGTTGACAAAATGGCTTATAACGTTCGATTTCAGGGTGTTTGGCTAATCGAAAGGATAACAAAGGGAAATCAAAAGAAAATAGAGGCAAGTCGTACGTGCTTACACCTTCAACTTTTGATCAAAAAAATACCTTGATCAGTAACATCCTGACAATGCGGTTTTTTTTTTTTTTTTTTTTTTTTAACAACAAACATATCCGTACTTATTACCGTGAGTCGACTATCTTTCAAGTGTCATGAGGTGAGTGCGGATACATCAAAGACTTAATTATTCCAACTTTTTCTTTTCTGAGAATAACACTTTTTGTTAATAGATTGCCTTCCGAATAATATTTATTCCAATCTCAAAGATATACCATTATTGAATTTCGATGTTGTCACCGCTATCCATAAGCACATACTAAACTTGCGGGATTTCAAAGAAATGTAGACCAATTTAAGTTAAGGGTCGGTTATATCTAGTTAATCATAATGACTAATTTCGAGTGAGGTCTTGATCACTCAACAAGGTGAAGTGGGGATAAAATTGGGAATTACATTCGGTAGGCTTATTTGGCCATAGTTAGTCAAAGTAATGCCAAAAATCTCATCATTCCTAATCGATTCCAAATTCATACTTGTCTTGAAAACAAAATCATTCTAAAATTTTATTATAATTATAAGTAACTTTTGTCTAATTTCAAAAAAAATAATATTTCATACTATTTATCTAGGTATACATACTTAAAATCTTGATAAAAATCTAACATAGATATAAATAATATAGAAATAATATATCGAGATTACTTTACTTAATTAAAAATTTATTCTATCCAAATATATCATTTTTATTATAATGATTATATATTATTTCGTTTATTTCCTTAAGATTGATTAAACTAAGTGCATCAAGAATTGATATATTAAATTTATTTTATTTACTAACCAATCTCTACTCCCACTTACTAAATTGGCATCGCCTCGATGTGTAATGAGTAGTAAAAAAGTTGGTTTAGGAAATAAAATAAATTTTATAAACGGGTGAATATTGTTACGTGTCATATAGACTAGTGTTTATATAATATAGCATATATAAAAATAAAAAAAACAAAAAAAAAAAACATTAACACAAACAAATATATTACAATATTAAAAAGTACAAGTTAACTACTAAATACTACTATAAACTAAAAAACTAAAACTAAGTTAATCTAAGTTATTATTAAACTAATTTATTCTAAGTTAATTTATTCTACCATTATTACCATTTATATTCCTTCCTTACAACCAACATAACTATCTAATTTTCTCCACTTGAAGATCCTCCCGAATATCGATTGGTAGTAGCCTTACTACCGAGGAAGTCGAGCTGAAAGTACTCATCCTGTCGCTTCTTTCCGGTACCACTAGCCAAACGAACATCGATTCGAAATCACCATGCAAACGGCGGCATAGTCGATGGCGAAACGGTCTGCTTGAAATGCAAAACTAACAAATGCTTTTTTGAATCAATATTCCCAATCTATAACAAATTTCATTCGTTATAGCATTACAACAAGAATAATTCATCATCACCGAGTTCCGAGAAATCATCGCTTGGATAAACTCGTGAATTGATGAAACGCTTCAGTTCTCAAATGGGGAAGTAAAGCGGCGTTGGAGACATCTCTATCCCTATCATAATGTTGGAATAAAACTTGATAAGATTCCGAACATTTGTTAATAAATCCTTCAATGGTGTCAAGTCTCCACCGATACTCATAATGACTAGAGGGTGATGTTTGACCGGTGGTATATGAAAAATTTGATTGATTACGGTAGAAGTAAAAGGAACAACAGTACCTCTAATGGTAACTGTTGCGGAGATTTTGCATCAATAACAAAAGAAAATTTATAACCCTAACCTATATGCAAAACTAACTCCTAACCGACCAAAACATCGGGTTGTTGCTAGTAAAGTTTGATAAGTACGGGTATCGATCCACAGGGAAAAGGTATGTTCAATCTAATCCATTAATCCTACCAATTGCTACTCAAGAAAACAAATAAACGAAAGACAAAATATAGAAACAGAAAAATAATTCAAATAATCTAACCGAAGGAATAAAATAAACAATCTAGACTAAAGACATGGGATCAAACAACCAATATACAAACCTATGTGACCTCAATCCTAGTTAATCTCATGATTCTAATTCGATTTGTGGTTTCACCTTTTCACGAGACATAAACCCCTAATTCCTTAGTGAATTTATTCTCAAACTACGGATTCCTAATTCCTTAGTAAATCCAATTTATCAATCTCTACTCTCTCGTAAGTTGAAACTGATTTTCAATACAAAACTCGGTGTAGATTCAAGTTAACTCTCGTATTTTAGAATCTAACAACCTAGATAATTAATCGATTAACTTGTCATCATTAACGACTAAAAACCCTATCTTTCTATGGTGATCTAACGTTTATGCAACTTCCGTATTATAAACATCGATAGAAAACAAATCTTCCAATCTATTCTCATGGCATCATAAACACATAGAAAAGATACAAAAAGAACCAAACTCATGAGGAAAAACTGAATTGAATAAATCAAGAAGAACTCACATAGTCTCATACATTGAAGGATCCAAGAACGGAAAAGAAAACATCTAATCTACTCCTAATCTAACCTCGGTTCACCCGAGCACAAGGCTCGGGTGACCGGCCTTCAAATCTCCAAGGTGCGGCTGCTCCCTTGTGTTTGATGTGTATGAAAATCGGAATGAATTAGGGTTTGGGGCTGCTGTGCTTTAAATAGAAAACTGAGGCGGTTGCTACAGTAACCTAAGTCGGTTCAGTAAAAACGGCGGTGGACGCCCGTCTGTCAAATCGGACGCCCGTCCAGGATGCTTGGACGGAGGATGGACGCCAGTTCACCTAGCGTCTGAACTCTCTGTATGTGAATTACAATTCCGAACGCTCGTTCACTTTATCAAACGCCCGTCCAGAATGGACGGGATGCGGACGCTCGTCTGCTTAGCCTTGACATCGAATTTATTGATTTTTCCATCTTTATCTTGATTGATTTCCTTATCTCTTTTATTCTTCCATATCTTTGATTGATCCTTTCTTAATCACGAAATTAGCTCTTAGGATCACCTTTTCCAACATAATTGAGTATCTACAACAATAGGAAAACATACCAAAACATAACACAATTCCAAAATAACATAAAATCATACTTTAAGCACATAATTTGTTACATTTTCATATTTAACCATTAAAAACCTCATTTACTCAATTAATTAATTATAAGCTCGATATCTATGAAAATACTCCATATATGGGGAAAATTGATATATAAAATATATGTGAAAATCACTATAATTTAGCCCTTAACAACACCCCCACACTTATCTTTTTGCTCGTCCCCGAGCAAAACAAAACAAAAACATCACTCGAGAAAAATAAACATCCATACAAATAGAAAGTATATTCAATAACTTAGAAGTTCACCCGTGTAGTGTGTGCATAGCCATAATAAACTTCCACTAAGTTCCACAATTTGAAAGTTATTCAAACCAAAACTAGCCCGGTTTCCCATCTAAGTTCGAAATATTCAAAAACTATAACAGGCACTTTACAAAACATACATATCCCAAAAAGAAATAGTAGAGAATATCTAAAACATTTCGATGCACTCAGGATAATCCACACAACATATCCTTCATTTATACTGGGTATAAGATTAACGATAACTAAGTCCTTACTTATTCATAATAATATATTTCAATATTTTCACTTTTTCACATTTTTCTAACACACATCGAATAAGCTTTTGCCTCATAGCGAATAGGACATTTCGAGATAATCCCTACCTTACTCCAATCATAAGGCGATGATAAACTGATCGTAAAGTGAGCTTTTGGTCATCATAGTGGAATAGGACATACGTGGTACACCCTACCTCACCCAAATCATAAACCACTTCCACACACACAATTACAATTATGTTTACTTAGAGATTTCTCGGTCAGGGCAAAGTGGAAAAGATTATTTTCTAGTAAAGACGTACCACCGAGCATAACACCTCAAGTAAACAATTTATTACTATTGCAAAGACTTAATCACGCTTTCACTTATCACATTCAAACTTACAGATATTCACATGATGTCATACTTTAACTCTAAAATACAAACTACTAAACTTTTCAAGAATTGTACATAAGCAAAGAAACATGCTATAATAATCAAAAATCTCCAACTAAAATGGGGTAGGCTTTCAACATTTAGCTCATCATTTACTATGGCATGTGAAAAGAGTGTTGGGTGAAACAACTAAGATTACTAAATATACAGAATATAGCAAAAATGATATAAACTCAAGCAAAGATGTGCCTTTGTCTACTCGGGATAAAACAAAAAAAAATTTGAAAATTAAGCACTTTTCATAGAAAATTATAACTAATATGAGCAAATGAAAGTAGATACATAAATCATCTATCCCCTCCCCCACACTTAGATTGCAACTTGTCCTCAAGTTGTATGCGAAAATAATAAATTAGAGAACTTAGTGATTGGATGTCTGGCAATTCGGAGGAACCAACAAGAACCGTGGATTGCTTGCATAGCTCAATGAGATCGTGAGCATCACAGACAACCGAATACATCGTGAAAGTGCACAATAGCTATCAAAAATATCCTGCAGACTTGATCAGCGCAAAAAGAGTCTACGGGGAAAAGATTAGACTTATACAAATAAAGCACATAAGGAAAAGAATTTATAGAGATATTCAAATTTTGCTTATATAAAGATGGAATACATATACATGAAAATATCACAAACTCGTGGGCTAGGTGCAACTACCTGAAACTACAGTACAATGCAAACTACATGAAAAAAAATCCTAAGAAAATAAAAACGAGGTAGTATTACGGAAACCGACAGTTAACTACACTCAAGAAAAATAAAAGAAAGAAATAAATGATGTGGTGTTACGGAAACCGACAGTGACCACACTTAAGAAAAATAAAAGGAAAAATAGAAAAACAATGCAACTAAATGAAATGCAACTAAATGAAATGCATTTAAATGATATGCAAAAAGAAAATAAAATAAAAGAAAGAAAACTAGCCCACTATATGCAACACGACATATATATAAACGTCTACCACATAATGACAGGTTACGATAAACGACAGTGCTGTCACTATATGCAAACGCGCCTTAAGACTTATCGAAAGTGATAGACTTATGGAAACCAACAGTCATCTATCTAAACAGGTATAACTCATAAGGACCGGATGTAGCATACGGAAAACCGACAGTAGCTACCCATATGAACTATAAAAACAAAGGAAGCACGTAAGTCTTAAGGTCTAACAAGATTCATCACAAGATACGTAGCATACGGGAACCGACATTAGCTACTAATTAACTATAAGAACAGTTATAGCTTACGAGAACCGACAGTCACTATAACTTGCATAGATGAATCATGCATATAAAAATTAATCGCTTATTTAACATGGATTCATAGATGGAAAGGTAAAACTTATGAGTTCGTGACATCTATGTAAACATAAACAGACCACGTAAGCTCTAATGATGCGAAATCCATACTAAATAAAAGCATTAAAAACAAGATCAATAAGAACCTGGACCATGAATCAAGTTTAGCAAAACAGACGGGCGTTCAATGGAAATTGTAGCCCTGACGGCGTTCAACAAACAAACGCTGCGTTGCCCTTGAAAACACCTGGACGGGCGTTCGAATATCGAGACGCCCGCCTGATTCCTCAAAATCGATCGAGATTGAAAATTGAGAACGGACGAACGTCCAATACTTTGCACGCTGCTTCACTGCGAGATGAAGAAATGGACGGGCGTCCAACGTAAAAGACGCTTCGTCCAAAACAACAGACATGCACATGATTTGCGAAAGAAATAACACAAAGAACCCTAATATTCCACTTCTAAACACCAATAACGAGGCAACCACATCAAATTTAAGCACGATGCGGTTAGATGAGGAAACAACTAAACATATAAACTTCACGTAAAACAAGTTGAGTAAAAAACTTTTGCACATTCTTAACCTAACGGTCATCAAAACACGGCAAAATAAAAACTCTCAACCTATTAAACGCTACTTTTATTAAAAACAAAAATAAAACGTAACAAAATCGAGAACTAACAAAACTAGATTCAACATGACACCTATTCCCCGGCAACGGCGCCACTTTTGTTGCGGAGATTTTGCATCAATAACAAAAGAAAATTTATAACCCTAACCTATATGCAAAACTAACTCCTAACCGACCAAAACATCGGGTTGTTGCTAGTAAAGTTTGATAAGTACGGGTATCGATCCACAGGGAAAAGGTATGTTCAATCTAATCCATTAATCCTACCAATTGCTACTCAAGAAAACAAATAAACGAAAGACAAAATATAGAAACAGAAAATAATTCAAATAATCTAACCGAAGGAATAAAATAAACAATCTAGACTAAAGACATGGGATCAAACAACCAATATACAAACCTATGTGACCTCAATCCTAGTTAATCTCATGATTCTAATTCGATTTGTGGTTTCACCTTTTCACGAGACATAAACCCCTAATTCCTTAGTGAATTTATTCTCAAACTACGGATTCCTAATTCCTTAGTAAATCCAATTTATCAATCTCTACTCTCTCGTAAGTTGAAACTGATTTTCAATACAAAACTCGGTGTAGATTCAAGTTAACTCTCGTATTTTAGAATCTAACAACCTAGATAATTAATCGATTAACTTGTCATCATTAACGACTAAAAACCCTATCTTTCTATGGTGATCTAACGTTTATGCAACTTCCGTATTATAAACATCGATAGAAAACAAATCTTCCAATCTATTCTCATGGCATCATAAACACATAGAAAAGATACAAAAAGAACCAAACTCATGAGGAAAAACTGAATTGAATAAATCAAGAAGAACTCACATAGTCTCATACATTGAAGGATCCAAGAACGGAAAAGAAAACATCTAATCTACTCCTAATCTAACCTCGGTTCACCCGAGCACAAGGCTCGGGTGACCGGCCTTCAAATCTCCAAGTGCGCGGCTGCTCCTTGTGTTTGATGTGTATGAAAATCGGAATGAATTAGGGTTTGGGGCTGCTGTGCTTTAAATAGAAAATCGAGGCGGTTGCTACAAAGAAACTAAGTCGGTTCAAGAAAACGGCGGTGGGCGCCCGTCATCAATCGGACGCCCGTCCGTGATGCTTGGACGGAGGATGGACGCCAGCTTCACTAGCGTCTCGAACTCTTCGTATGTGAATTACAATTCCGACGCTGCTCACTTTATCAAACGCCCGCCCGTAATGGACGGGATGCGACGCCGCCTTCGTCTGTGCTTAGCCTTGACATCGAATTTATTGATTTTTCCATCTTTATCTTGATTGATTTCCTTATCTCTTTTATTCTTCCATATCTTTGATTGATCCTTTCTTAATCACGAAATTAGCTCTTAGGATCACCTTTTCCAACATAATTGAGTATCTACAACAATAGGAAAACATACCAAAACATAACACAATTCCAAAATAACATAAAATCATACTTTAAGCACATAATTTGTTACATTTTCATATTTAACCATTAAAAACCTCATTTACTCAATTAATTAATTATAAGCTCGATATCTATGAAAATACTCCATATATGGGGAAAATTGATATATAAAATATATGTGAAAATCACTATAATTTAGCCCTAACAAAGAATAGATCAGAATTGACTCTGAAGATTAGCCTCTGCAAGTACCGAGTAAAACTCTCTTACCATTGTAACATTAATTCTTCCTCCGGGCATACGACAAAAATAATCCCACCCATCTGCATCCATTCTTATGAATGCCCAATTATCCACTTTTCGAAAATTTAGACCTCTTTCAACCAAAGACCGTGATTGGTTGAAATTACTCAAGAAATGGTGTGGATTTGCTTCATTCATATAATTGTAAGGAATGGGGTGCAAAAACGGATAATGCGAATTAGGGAGTACGGAGTTTGGGGTATGCGGAGGAGAATAACTGTTAACTGACGAATGATCGGACATTTTATACGGAATATATAAGAAAACGAGAGGCTTAAGAAGTGAATTGGCAAGTGAGGAGTGAGCCCTCGCTTCTTTATATAGAAGTGCCAGAAATAGGTAAGAAACAACCTAAATGAGGTCGGTAGAACACCAGACCGGCGCGGGCCGGTGCTACAGTGCTCGGTCATAGATTTTTGCATTTCGGGATGTTCTATCAGTTTATTCATTGTGAATGTATGTAATTTTATCTAAAACAGGGTGGAAAATTCTAATAATACTGAAACAACGAAAAACGTAAAAGCGCCAAAGGTACTACTAACCACAGAGTACATCAAATTGTCTAAAATAAAAATCAAACCAAAGTATATCGTCGTACATCGTAAAATAGGAAAAGTTTACTTAACTACTCATCTCCATCATAATCCTCATCTTCGCCATAAGATGAGTCAAAATGAGCCGAAAAAAAGATCCAAACATACTAGAAGTAAAATCAGCCCCGAGAGACTGAGTCGTACTAAAATCATAGTTAAACTGTTGTGGATCCACTGATGTAGAAGCTTGAAATGTAGCCTGAGTTTGCCTCGTCGTCATTGTCACCGAACCTTCTAATCCAAATGAGCCGAGACTCTGCTTTGTCACATCTCACATGAAGTTACTCCTCCCATGCCCATGGATGCATCAAATGAACTCAGTAAACATACTACCATGTCCTACGATGACGGCATATAGTCCCAGAATAAACTGGTGGTGGGACAGGGAAATCCAATCTGCATAGTATACGGGTCAGTGACTCGAGGGTAACGTGTAGAAATCTCTCGCAAATCTGGGTTCTAATGCACCGATGAAAGCTCTGTGACCTCTTTGGCCAATCCTAAGATCTTCACCCACTTTCTATTTTGTTCACAAGCTAAGGCTATATTAGCTTCGTTCTAGCTCGAGCTTGAATCATATGTCAAACATATTCTCTACTTGGCTATTCTACGCCCTGAAGTGGGCAAGCGGCCGAGGTGATTGCCTAGGAACTTGAGATGTATGAATAGGAGATGGTCGTGGTGGTTGGCCGACGTTCTTTGGCGGTTGGGATTATTGTAGTTGATTCTACCAAAGAGTAAAGGCGCTTAGTTTCGACCAATAAGTGGAGCAAAAGGTGACATAATCCTATCCGAGGGTAATCACTGGTACTTCATGAAGATCACACAAGGCGAGAAATAAGATTAGGGAACGGCATACGCCCTCCTCGAGTTCTATTCTTTACAAAATCACATGCCTTGGTAAAAATTAACTTCCTAGATTTATTGGAATGTCATGCACCATAGCCAGTGCCAAAACAACATCCTCACGACCATAAGCACAAAGATGAGCCGAAGGATTAACATTATATCCTATAAATTGCTTGATAGCCCTGATGTCCCTTATACAATGTCCATAAGGAAACCTATTATCCTTCCAAACTGCTGTGGAATCAAAGGCAGCCTGAGCTTCAAATGATTTAGCTAGTAGTCTACCAGGCAGGTCTAAATTCCAAACAGTCTGATAATCATCATCCTCAAGTATCTCGTAAACCCATAAAAAGAATTTATCATGACAGATTGAAGGAAACATTAACCGTCCTAAGAGGGATATTTTCTAGTTCATCAAGAGTAGCCATATCATAAGTAGATAAAACAGAATAAAATTCGCTACCATTGTGACATTTATGTTACTAGTGCGTTCCATCGCAATTTCCATCCATTCCCTATCTTGGAAAATTTTCTTCACTTCTTCTCCCAAACAAACAAAATCAATACCACGTTCTAGAGTGACCCGCACTTAATGAAAAAATCCATCATAGGCATTTCTAGCCGCAATACTAGCGGTTTTTTCAAAAGAAACGGCTTCTTCAAGTTCGATTATGGTCGCGGTTCATGAACCGTATTACTACTGGTGGTTATCTGGTTTTCTTTTCTTAGAGCTTCTCCTAGATGATGAGGCCATCTACTAAATTTGGTATGACAAAATAACAACAAAAACAACAACAAACAACAAACACAAACAAGTACTTAGACCAAATTATAGGAAAAATTAAAATTAAAATTGAAATTGAAAGCTTGATAAAATTGAAATGATTGATATATATATATATATATATATATATATATATATATATATATATATATATATATATATATATATATATATATATATATATAGTTACCGTAGAGAGCTAGAAAGAGTAGATAGTTGCCGGAATAAATGGTGGTGCCACTTGAAATTGTGTGGAAAAGAGAGGAGCTTTTGCTTGAAAAATCTATCCTTTTATGGAATGTTGATGAATTTGTGGAGTGGAATGGAAGAGAAGATGATTAATTAAGTAATTTGGGATAGAAAATTTGGTGAAAAGTGATGAAATTTTTTGAAGAAGGGAAAAGGGGTGGGGGTCGGCCTCCTTGGTGAAAAAATGAGGAAGATGAAGATGAAAGTGTGATAATTTTAGGTTATAAAGCTAATGAATCGAATCGAACTCCTATCGACTCGATTTGTTAGTAATTACTCGATTCTCTTTTTTTTTTTTTTTTTTTGTGTAATAATTTAGATTGTATCATAAAAAAAAATTTATAAAATCATAAAATTATTTAATGATAAAATAAATTATTACGATTTTTTTAAAAAACTTTTTAAAGAAAATATTTTTGGTATGATAAATTTTAATTCTATCATATAAACCATATATGATATAATCATAAATTTATCATAAAATTTTTGAAAATAAACATAAGAGAAAGAAAAGAAAAAAAAAATTTAATCTAATTCTACTCCTATCATCTTTAAATCTTCAAGATTTCTATAGTAACGGTCCATCAACTCGATTCCTAGAAATGATGCGTTTGAATTCTCTCTTTGTTGTCCATCGGGATTTTCTGATAACCACCTAGTCGTTCCCATCTTAATTACATTCAAACATTCATCCCTGGATTTGGTTGTCTTTGTCCCCACATTTTCCATTATGTTCACTTATGCCACAAATTCTACATCTCTTTAGAAATCTTGCCTTTCTCTTTATAGCACTTCTTGAATTTCCATTACAAAGATCTCTTTCTCTCGATTTCACAGATCGGTTCCTTGTTCAAAGTTAGAAACTAAGGCTTCTATTCTAAAGGCAACATCCTTATCTAAACCTAATTTTAAAAGTAAAATAAAAACTTCTATTCTATCTATAAAAGGCATTCCAGGTTCTTTTACGCGTCATCCGGTAAAAGACGAAATTACTTAAATTGCATATTAAAAGTGAATTTAGAAAGATAGTACCCGTGAATCACCGAGTTTAGAATTCCTCGCTTCCTTAATCCACTTTGAGGGTTGTTAAGCACTAATATTTCTTCGGTTTGAGGTATCCCTTGAGTTTCCACGAATAATTTTACCTGTGACCATTGGCTATAAAAGTTGTTTTTCCATCAGCTTAGTTCAATGACTCAGCACTTATAAACTTTAGTTACGTCGTAGGACTCGCCCATCTAGATTTAAGTTTTCCGAAACAACTTTAAACGTGAATTGTACAAAAGTACCCGATCACCTACATGGAACTCACGATTATAAATTTTCTTATCATGGAAAGCTTTCGTGCGCCCTTGTAGATTCGAGCATTTTCATAAGAATCGAGTCGAAACTCCTCCGCTTACATAATCAAAGTAATCGATGATCACCAACAACTTTAGGATCAAAATTTAGAAATTTAATAGCCCATAAAGCTCGGTGTTCTAATTCAACAGGAGATGACAAGATTTACCAAAAACTAATTTATAAGGAGAACAACCGATTGGTGTTTTAAAAGTCGTTCTATATGCCCATAATGCATCATCTAGTCTTTCTCGCTTGATTTCTACGATTTGAGTCCACTGTTTTTCCACGATTCTTTTAATTTCTCTATTAGACACCTCTACTTGTCCACTAGTTTATGGGATGATAGGGTGTTCCTAGCTTATGAGTTACACCATATTTCTCGATTATCTTAGTAAATGGTCGGTTGCAAAAATGTGAACCTCTATCACTAATGATAGCCCTCGGAGTGCCATATCTTGTAAATATATTCTTTTAAGGAACCTTAGCACAACCTTGGTATCGCTAGTGGGAAGAGCTTCAGCTTCTACCCATTTTGAGACATAATCGACCATTACAAGAATAAATCTTTTTCCAAACGATATAGGAAAGGTCCCATGAAATCTATACCCCATACATCAAATAATTCACATTCTAAAATCGGTTGCATAGGCATTTCATGTTTTTTCGATACATTTCCCATTTTTGACATGATTTACAAGATTTTACATATTTATACGCATCTTTATATAGTGTAGGCCAATAAAACCACATTGTAAAACTTTGAAAGCGCTTTTCCATCCTCCATGATGACCTCCCCGCCTCACGATCATGACAAAACGATAAAACACTTAAAATCTCACTATCAGAATACATTTTCTAATTATTCCATCCGAGCATCTTCGAAAAGATCCGTTTCTCCCAATAGTAAAACTTCAAGTCGTAAAAAGAATTTCTTTTCACACGCCAAGTCCAATGAGACGGGATGTACTTACAGTTAAATAGTTAACAATATTCCCAAACCATGGTGAATTTTCTTTTAACGGTATCTTATCTTTTAATAATTGCATGGTTAAGGGAGTATCTATTCTAAAATTTGTTCATCGTGAAATGAATCTCGTATTTCATTTCCTCTTCCTTCGCCATTTTCCATTCTACTTAGATGATCCGCTACTACATTTTCACTTCCTTTTTTATCCTTGATTTCTATATCAAATTCTTGAAGTAATGTAATCCATCTAAGAAGACGTGGTTTAGCATCTTTCTTACTTAATGAGATACTTCAAGGCTTTAGAATGGTCTCAGATAAATAATAACCTTAGACCCAACAATATATGATCTAAACTTTTTTAAGGCAAAAATTACAGCCAACAGCTTCTTTCTCTGTAGTTGCATAACTAAGTTGAGTCAAGATTTGGAGTGTGAGATGCATAGTAGATAGCTTTGAGTATTTTGCTATATCTTTGACCTAAGACAGCTCCTACATCTAAATCACTTGCATCACACATTATCTCAAAGGCAAATCCTATCTGGTGCTACCAAGATCTTTGGTGCGAGAGTCAACTTTGCTTTTAGGTCCAAAATGCTTCCATACATTTACTATCAAAGTTAAATGGTACCTCTTTTTCAAGCAAATGACATAGAGGCTTTGCTATCTTCGAAAAGTCTGCAATAAATCTCCTATAAAATCCTGCATGTCCGAGAAATCCTCTCAAAGTTCTTAGATTGACTGGTGGAGGTAACTTTTCAATTACTTCGACTTTAGCTTTATCTACTTCGATACCCATTTCAGAGATTCTATGACCCAGAACAATTCCTTCTAATACCATTAAGTGACACTTTTCCCAGTTTAATACTAAATTGGTATCTTCACAGCGTTGTAACACTCGTTCTAAGTGTGATAAACATTCATCGAAAGAATCTCCATAAACACTAAAGTCATCCATAAAGATTTCTAAGAATTCCTCGACCATGTCAGAAAATATTGCCATCATACATCGCTGAAATGTAGCTGGTGCATTACATAAACCAAATGGCATTCGTTTATAAGCAAAAGTTCCATACGGACAAGTGAAAGTAGTTTTTCTCTATCTCCTACGCTGCAATGAATATCTCAGAATATCCCGAATAACCATCTAAGAAACAAGAATATTTATGTCCACTTAATCGTTCCAACATTTGTACGATGAATGGAAGTGGATGATGATCCTTCTTAGTATGTTCATTCAGCTTTTCTAAAATCAATACACATTCGATATCCTGTAATTTCCTTGTCGGAATCCATTCATTTTTATCATTTTCTTTTATCGTGAACCCTCCTTTCTTTGGTACTACTTGAGTTGGACTCACCCATTCACTATCTGATATGGGAAATATTATCCCCATTTCTAATAGCTTAATGACCTCTTTCTTAACAATTGATTGTAAATTTGGGTTAAGGCGGCGTTATGGCTGAATGCAAGGTTTAGCTCCTCATTTAGGATGATCTTATGAACGCATATCTCGTGGCTAATTCCTTGAATATCTCGCCACTTTCCCATCCAAATGCTTTCTTATGATTTCTTAACATTCTAATTAATTGATCTTCACGCTCATTAGTCAAGGTTGATGAAATAATAATTGGTAGTAGATTATTATTTTCAAGAAAAGCATACTTAAGATTTGTAGGAAGTGGTTTCAATTCCAGATTCCTTGGTGGATCTTCTATCAAGGTTTTAGGCCCGGTCCTTCTAGTTCTAATTCCAAATACTTATGCCACGGATGTTTAGAAAACAGCCCCTTATCAAGATAAAGGATCACTTCTTTCATTTCAATTATCATTTTCATCTTCTTTATAGATAGATAATGTTAAACATTCCTCTAGCTTATCTTCATAATCTTGCAATTGATCATCACGAGAATGTAGATATCTTATCTATAAACGAACATGATTCTCGTGATTTGTATGGATGATTCATAGCTTTGAAGATATTGAAGGAAACTTTATCTTCATTAACTCGTAGTATCGCTTCTCCTTTTTGAACATCGACAATGTTCTTCCTGTAGCTAGAAATGGACGACCTAGAATAATTGGCGCTGAATATCCTTCTTCCATTTCCATTACTACAAAATCTACCGGAAAGTAAAATTTGTCTACTTTAACCAACACGTCCCTCGATGATTCCCTTAGGATGTTTAATCGATCTATCCGCCATCCGAAGGGTCATTTCAAAGATTTGTAATCTCTCCTATGCCTAGTTTCTTATAATCATCATAATACATGAGATTAATACTTGCTCTAGATCACATAGTACCTTCTTAAATGAAACCCTCCAATCTCACATGGAATGGTAAAACTACCTGGATCTTTCACTTTTTAAGAGGCAACTTATGTTGAAGTATTGCAGAGCATTCTTCATTAAGGTATATATTCTCATATTCTTCTAACCATTTTTTGTTTGATAGGATATCTTTAAGAAACTTTCCATAGGTAGGCATGTTGATTAGGGCTTCGATAATAGGGATATTGACATGAATATGACGAAAAGTATCAAGGAAACGAGCATACTTCTTATCAGTTTTTATCTTTCTAATTTGATCCTTAGGTGGGTAAGGTAAAGATTCTAAATCTATACCTTAGGTTCTGAAGTTATACCCTCTATTCATTTTTCCTTAAATCCTTGAGCATTACTTGTCCGCCATGTTTCATTCTCATCCAATTTTTTCTTTGAAACATCTTCTGTATCGATTTTCCCTTTTTCGGTTATTGGCATATCTTCCTTTTTTTCTTCAGTATTGTTTTCTCTAACATGTTCCTTAAATAAGGTTCTCAGGTCTTTATCTGTTGGATTTATTAGAATCCTAGGGATTTTGACCCATTCCTTATTTTTACTTTCAGGTTCAACTTTGCTATTTTGTTTCAAGAAATCTTCAATAATTTCTTCTTCTTCGTCAGTAAATTCAAGTTCAACTGAGGTTTCCATATTCGTCTCAATTTTTCCATTTAAATCATTTTCTACTTAATTATCTCCTGATTTTTCTGTTCCAGTATCTCCACAAAGTTTTCTACTTCTCGTAATAACAACATTTACTTCTCTCGGTTTCTTTCGGTATTACTTGGTAATCCTCCCTGAGGTCTAGTGTTTTACGTTCTCCTTCTTTACTCAAATGGTCTTCCATATTCCTTATTGATGCTTCTATAGTTCTCATTCTCGTATCATGTCCACTCATGGATGTTTTTAACGTACTCATATCCTTAGTGACTGTCCCTATAGAAGTTATCATAGTTTCTACATTTTTAGCTTGAGTAGAAACTACACCCATCATATTTTCCATTAATTTCTCCCATTTATCAACTCCTTCAGGTTGAGTTGAACTTTGAGTGACTGGTATACTTTGAGTAGTATGTTGTGGATACGATCTAGGTAATGATTGTAGGTTCTGATTCGCGGTATCTCCTTGATAAACTTGATTACTATATGAATTCTTATATTGAACTGGATACGGTGGTTGTCCTTGCTTACTAGGGTTTTCAGACCAACGATAAGTAGGGTGATCTCTTCTAATAGCACTAAACGAGTTTGAATACGCGTTGTTCAAATTCTTATGCTGTTGTAAAAAACTTACCTCCTCCCTTGAATATCCTGTTGGTTCTTCAACTCCTAATGACACATTATCCTGATTTGAGTATTCAGTGGGTATACTATTTTCTGAACTTAGATTTTTGTTTGATAGTAGGCCATCAAACTTCCTACTTAAATTCTCCAAGTGTGCTAGAACTTCCGTATTCGATGTACATTCTCCTGCAAATGCTACTTTTCTTGTGCTAGAACCGGTTTCCCACATTCTGTTATTTTTGGAAATCTTTTCTATGGCATCGTAAACTAATTGGGATTCACTCATCATTAAAGAACCACCACATGCATGATCAACGTCTGCACGTGAGTCTTTCCTTAGTTTACGACAGAAAAGTTGGATTTGCATATCTAAGGAATAACCATGATCGGGACAAGCTCTTAATAGTTTCTTAAATCTCTCCCAAGCATTCCTGCAAGCGTTTCTTCGGATCCTTGTCTAAAATTAGCAATTTCGACCTTTAACTCCAAATTTCTACCAGGGTAAAATATTGCTTTAAGAACTCGGTTTGAATCTCCTCCCAACTTGTCAACGAATGATGTGGGAGTGACATAAACCAATCTCGTGCTCTTCCTTTTAAAGAAAAAGAAACATAGACATCCTTGTTAATTCACGATGAGCACCTTGACTTTTGGTCAGATTACACAATTCTTCTAAAAGATAGAGATGATGATGTGGATCCTCATCATCTTCTCCTAGAAATTGGGCTCTTGTGTCAATTAAACCAAAAGATGAGATTTTATTTCAAAATTATTCGCTCCTTCATTTGGTAAAAGAATCGGATTATTAGTCCGATTTCTTCTCACGGTTTGATCACGAATAGGTCTCGGGTTTGGTAGGTTAGGATTATTATGATGATTCTCGGTTCCGGTTTTGATTATTAGGATTTTGATTATTTGGTATTGGTGGATTCGATTAAGGTTTTGTCCATGTCCTTGGGCATGTATAATACCTTGTTCGTGTGTTTCATCACCGATTTCGCCATTCTCGTTTCTCGATTTGATGATGATACGCCGGGATTTCACGACTAGTATGACCACGCTTACTCTCTACTCTTAATCGCCTTTCGTAAGTATTTATGTCAGCTTATAAGGAGTGAGTGGGGCCTTACCGCTTCTAGTCATCAACTATCGAAAGCAGAAAATAACTTGATAAAGATGTATAAAAGATTGGCAACTTACCTACAAGGTAAGTACCAAATCGAAAAATAAAAAGAAATGTGATAAGAAGAGTGTTGACTTATCCTCGAGAATTTTGAGCTAATATAAGTAGAAACCATTCAACACAATGAATTAGCATCGTGTTCCCGGCAACGGCACCAAAATGCCGATGCACCTAAACCTAACCTTGGAAACAAATACTGTAAAGTCGACGGACATTACCTAGGCTATACAGATCCTAACCGGCGGCTGTATCGGGTCAAATCAGTAGTGCTAGTATGGTGAGTCAGTGTCGAATCCTCGTGGAAACGTATGGTAATTCAAAGTGTGGTTAAACACCAAGAAGCTATTATTAACTCAATCTAAGTCGCAATTTTTCTTTTTTTTTTATTTAGTAACCTTAAAACAGTAAATAAATGCATAAAACTAAAACAGATATATATATGGATACATAAATATATATATAAATATATAGAAATACATATATATATATATATATATATATATATATATATAGATATAAATATATATAGGTACCAATACAATATATAAGATATAAATACTAGTAATATTATAAAAGACTAGCCAAGAATATGTCACTGAATCAGTATCTCTTTTTAGTAGAAATAGATGTGCTCGATCTTTCCCTTTTCTTTTTTAAGATGAATCAATTATATATGAATCGGTGTATTCCTAAGCTAGACAACTCCTCCTCACACGAGCGTATGAAATTGTCATATGTCAAATTGTCATCAGTTTAATCTCCACAACTGCCCCATGCTAATCTTAGTTAGTCTGAACAGGTACCGAGTACAAATCTACCCCGGATAAAAGAGGTTATTCCGTTTGTCGACGGCCGATGTTATTCAAGAGGCTCCGGTTGTCGCGGATCGATTTAACACAAACGGTGTAGTTTTAATCAAACTGTGATTTTAACATTATTATGATCTTGAACACAAATTTAATAAGATTCATCTTTCCCAAGACAAATCGCTTCGGTAGGAAATAGGATTCCGCTTGTCACGCTTTCACTCGCCATTTTTACCCTCCGGTTTTTCTATCCTTTATCTCATATCCTAACTTCTCTCAGTCAGCCATCGTTAGGTTATATGTTGCGATTCATCTTGGTTAATTACGCTAATCCGAATATTATCAATACGTTGCAAGATAGAAAAAGATTCATTATAATCGATTTTAATTCAATTTTAACATAGTCATCATCTATTTCTCTAAAAAGATAAACTAATTCAATTTCATATCTTGGCTAGATATAGAGTTAGCCTAATATCATTATAACTAATATATAGGTACTAATAACAACAAACAAACATAAATACATTAAAAAGTTACCAGATTACAATTGTAGTGTCAGAGTCGTATTCTCCGGAAATAGCAACTCCTTTAGCAACAACGAGCCTTGATAAACCTTCTAAGTATTAAAACGATACTTATACTACAATATTATTTCGACAGAGTGTCGTTTACGGTATTTACAGAACTACACACTAGATTAAGATAATATATTTATTTATAGAAGTGATATATATATATTGGTACAACTTCCTCAAGCTGCAAATGAGGAGTATTTATAGAGTGGATGTCAAGGCCGGGCGCGGGCGGTGTAGTCTCGGCGCGGCGGGTGCTACATGATGGAGATTCTCTCCCCGACAAATTCCCATGTGCTGGTGGCAGAGAGATTCCGGCTCGGGCCGGTTTTTTTCGGTTCGGGCCGGATCTTGAAAAATATCTTTCTTCCGTTTCGTACTGTTTCGGTTTTAATTCTTCAGTTTTCTATCACACGACTCAAACAAATCAAAAACACGAGCCACAATAATTTTGATCATAAAACTATAAGTTTTACTAAAATAATAACGATAATATCTATTTATAATGATTTCGATTTTTATGTGTTTTTAGATATATTTTTATAGAATTTATAATGATATTATCGTAAATACGATATAAAAAGTCATATAATATGATTATATTTTTATCATACATCAAGAATCAAGATGATCACGCAATTAACGGAATATAATGCTAAGAAGCTAAGTGACGTCCCTTACCCCCCCCCCCTTAATCGAAACATTGTCCCCAATGTGTAAGATGGAAAATGAAAAACAAAAAGGAAATTATCTTCGTTAAGGGTGGATCCAAAGGAACAAACTGGATCGTCTTATAATTCAAAGGGCGTAAGCAAGTAGTCCTCAAATAATCTGCATTAAGTATCTCAAACAATCCAAGAAGAATAGTGGTGACAAGAAATCGTATAATAATAGTGCGTCAAAGGAGAAATGAAATAACTCCAAACAAATTAAGCCGACAATATCATTATATTAATAAAAATCTGCTACATTACTAGATAGGAAATAAATGAAAAAAAATGGAAAATAACAACAATAAAAAAGAAAGAAAAAACTAGTCATCGTCATAATAATCCTCCCAGTCATCTCTAGGCTCAAAACCGGGAGGTGGTGCCGAATTTGAGGCAGCAGCGGTGGAAGAGGATGCTCTGTGACGTGGGGAGTCCTATGTGGTGGGATCGTAGGAGGAACTCCTAAACAATCTATAATTCTATCCATCTTGCGATGCAGACTCACAATTTCTCTTGAGTACTCCTCTAGCAAGGCTCTCTGGGATCAAGGTCCTTCGAGGACCGGAGTACGCTCTCTTTTAGCTCTTAAACTGACCCGTCTTGGTACTCTTAAAACTGACTGCGAACTGATCATCGGTTCAGGGTCTTCCCAATCATCACTGACTAGAACTGGAACCTCGTCCTCTATAGCGAACATGTCAATCATAGGCCCATATGGCAACTTCTCTCGCTGCACGTAGAGGCAAGCTTCAAGCGAATGCGGCCGTGCATCGTGGGGTCTATGTTGACCGGAGATCCTCGCCTGATAGAACTTCAATTGTGCCATCTTCGTGTGATGATACCGAATGCTTGGTCGGTAGAAGGCGGGCACAAACAAATATGTTGACCACATTCCTGTCCAGGATAATTCATTTTCCAGGAAGATGGTGGGGGCACCCATAGGATTGCGCTTCCATTGCTACCCGAAGTAGTCAGCAATCATCTACATCCTCTCTAAATCTTCAACATTGGTAGATGATGTATACTCATCTGGGCCCACTGGTGGATTGCGAACCCCGTAATACTCGTTGATCCGTTCAATTGTAAAATCAACTTTGACTCCCCGGGACCATAGCAAATGTAGCTCCCGGCTTATGCACCAGATACGCATAAAATTCTCTCACCAGTGTAGCATTGAACCGCATCGGTGCCTCAGCCATATCCAAAATATCATGTACCTTTAGGGCTCTTGGCAAGATCGTACCACAATCGTCCAACTCTACGCCTTATTCTCGGGCAACCGGTCTTCCGTTCCAATGCCCTCAAAACGATTCATAGATTTCTAAAGAATGAAATTGCTCAACCGTGTCTATCAAGGGGTTAGCATCTTTGTATACATACTGGTGACCACTTGGATGATGGGTGGTTTTGCTACGCTTGGGACCCATCCTGATGATAACAGAATCAAGATGATTCGAATCGCAAAAGTACCTCGTAAACCAAATTTACACTTCAATTTACGCAGTGGATTTTTCCCGGTTTCTTTTGAGACTTTGCTTCTGATTATAAAAGATGAAGAACTGCAGCACTTCACTATCACATCAGCACTAATCAACAAAGGGTAATGAAATGAATGGTATTTGAGTGTTTAGATGGAAGGAAAAGGTTAAATTTTGGTGGTGATAGTAGTGGTGATGGTGGCCGAAATTTGGAAAAAGAAAAGAAAATGAGAAATATTGGTGATGAAGAAGAAGATAGTTTTGGAGGATGATGAATAATGGTGGTGGAATGGTGTTTATATAGGAGAAATGGGTAGAAGGTGGAAGGATTTGGTGGGATAGTGGGTAGAGGAGTAATGAGGGTGAGGGATTTGAGGGGTTTGATTGATGGGATTGAGGTGGAGTTATGGTGGAGTGTGGGAAAGGATGAAATGATAGAAAAGAGGGAAAATGGGGCGGTTTTGCTGATTGGTGGGTTGCTGGTGCAACGTATGTCCTCCACATGTCACTAAAAATTCTGCCTTTTAACCCGACACTCAGAAACAGAAAAAACATAGCTCGGTAACCCGGAGGTAACTCCCGGTTTACCGGGGCTTCTTTTCCCTGGATTTTTTTGTACTCCCTCTCTGCACACCTTATAAATATTTCCTGCTCAATCCAGAATAGTTTCTTACTCCTTTTGTTGCTACTTCCGTTTCAATCCTAACCTACTTCACTGGAATCCACAACGAGTAAAAAAAACGTTCCTAACAACCATCGGTTTCCAGCCTAAGGGTGCGGTAGGATGAAAAAAAGCTCGTCATTTCATCCGGCTACTTTTTTTTCACTCCTATCCTATCTAAGGGTTCAAGAGAATAGTTCTCGAGTTTAAAGTCGCCACCGACTTACCTTCGGATCTTCACTCACTCAAAAGTTGGGGCCTTAACTCGCCAAACTTGCATCTTCGAGGTTTCAACAGTCATGTACTTCCCTTCTCGTCGGTCATTCTCTTTTAAGAGTGCCTTTTCCCAGTTTTCCAAAGAAACTTTCTGAGCTCTCTTCCTAGCACGTCTCGCTCTCTTCGCTCGTGTGCTAGGTCATCCTCTACTTCGAGATTTAATCTTTATGCCCAAGGATTCCACATTTTCCACTTCAAGCTCTAATCTTTCACCACGCAATACGGAAGGACTAGCCTCCGTGAGAGCCTTGCTGTGGTCCTTTTCTTTGTGTTCTCTAAGCATTAATCTCATGAATTCTTGCTCACAGGTTTCCATTAGAACCTCTCATTGCCTATGCCCTTCCTTCTCTATGTCCATGATTTCCACTTTCCCTGAACCATTAATCATCTTGCAACTCTCCGGCCTATTATCTAGGGGCTATAGGATTTTCATCGATACGACATCATTGTTCAGCCTTAAAGTGATTTCCCCATTATCAAAGTCCATGATTGCTCTACTGGTTGCTAAGAAAGGTCTGCCTAATAGAACTGGGGCACTCGGATCCTCAGGTACGTCTAAAACCGTGAAATTTATCGGAAATAAGAATCCTCCTGTCTTAATCATACAATCCTTTAGCAAGCCGGCATGCATATCTCGGGTTCGATCGACAAAAGTCATGGACCGGGTTTGATCCATGACAACCAGAATCTTAATCTTCTGGCAGAGGGATAGAGAGAGAATGTTACAACTTGAACCGGAATCACAAAGGCCTAAACCTACATATATACCATTGATAGAGATCGGGAGTCGAAACGTTCCAGGGTCTCCTAACTTTTCTACTGTATCAGAGTCCGGCTAATCCTCAGACCCTGAGAACATAGTATCCGGATCCTCCGGATCATCGGAGTCGTAGCCGGATGATATATCAATTAGCTCGATAGGAAACGTACCTGGCCGATAAGTCTCGTACTCCTTCAGGTTTTCCTCAGCTTCCTGTTTAAGTGTTTCAATCTCCTCCTCCACAGGCTTCTTGTCCACTTCATATTGCTCTCAGGCTTTTGATCCAGGATACCTAGAGATTGGCTTGATGTTCAACACGGAACGAGGTATTGCATTTGACTCGTCCAGACTTAATCGCTTTTGCTTGATTGAATTTCCGAAGTATCCTGATACTCCCACAAAAGAGACAAAATAAAAAACAAAGAAAAGGTTAGCAACTCCCGCTTCAGTTGGGGATGAACCCAACTGTTGCGGACATACTAACTAAAATCAACTGAAATAACACGAATAACAACGGTCACCGCCGACTTCGATTTTCATGGACCTCGTAAATTGGGGTGAGCCACGGTAAACCGGGCCAAGAATTTCTTATTCTGACAGTTTAAACAATGCAGGTTTTAATCTAGGACGACTCAAGACTCAAAAAGAAAATAAGTTAAAAAAAACGACTTCTTAATTAGACTTAAAACGTTTATCCTTGAAATTGGCCATTGTCCCCGGAAACGGCGCCAAAATCCTTGATCGCGTGTAAGTCACTAACGTCGATATTACTAGCAATAATACTAGGTCCATAGTAGTATAGTAAGGGCGAATCAAGGTCGATCCCACAGAGACAATGCAACTTAAGCATAAACTATTCTAACCTAACAAAGAAGATACATATATGGTCTTTGACCAACAATAGACATAAAAGAAACGCGGTATTCCTCCCCTTCTTCCTACCGATCTACTAACTTGGATTAGTTAATCCTTATGTTTACTTCCCCACATAATTTCCTTAAATTAATCGAGTGAGCTTTTAATTCAGTTTTAAGCTACGGGTGCAACTCCTAACCCTATCTACTCCGACCATGGTAGTAGATAATCTATACGCCAGCTACCCTCATTAATTTGTCCGTAATAGCCTATACGCATAAAGAACTAGAATTGCCGGTATTGAACGCTAACTCATACTGCTAACCGCCTAGGCAGCTATCGACACTGATTAGCACGTTCCTAGGGTCCATCAAGACTTTGTCCTAACTAACACTTCACTATCAGTACTTCATGTTAATTTATGAATTACGAATACTAGATTGGCCAGTCCTCTTACTCATTTTAATTAATTCAGTCGATCAACGTAGCTGATGTTGAACCTCCAGATTAAGTTTCCTAAAATTTGCTTCGGTAAACCGATATAGACCGCCAGTTTACCGGGGGCGGATTTTCTTAATTTTGGATCTACATTGCTCAATACTGATTAATCTAAGCAAATTATGGAGTCGTTAAACATGCAGATTAACTAAAAGATGTAAATACGAACAAATCTACCATATTGAAGACAAAAAAGAACGTTCAAAGCTTTATACCTTCGACGATGGGGATCTAGCTCGATCCACTCAAGCTAAATATGGTAGGGGAGGGAAGGAACCCAGAAAATAAACTTCAAAAGCTTAGGAAAACTTTATTTCATCAAATTGTATAATGTATATAATAAAAGATTGAATATAATTGAATTCATATGAAATAATCGGTTTATGAGGCTTTATATATATACAATTGCCGACTTATGACTCTCAGAAACCCTAACCAACCTCGTAAACACGGCAAAATCGATTTCTTGTTCCTCAAGACCCTAGGTTTACCGGACCTAGCTCACGGTAAACCGGGCTTTTCTTCTTTTTTCTCTGGCAAATCTCTTCTTGGACTTCATTTACTTGGCCCAACACTCTTTCCTCTGGTCCAGCTTTGTCCTTAAATGCTCCGGATTTGATACGTCCTAAAAAATACACAAAACACAACAAAACAGTACTAAACCTTTGTGAAAATAACACAGACGCAGAATTACGAACCTAGAAACATACACATAGCATTTAACACATATTCCATATAATAACGAGCCTTTCTAGCCTCTCTTCGAGCATAATTCAGGGTGAATAAAGTTATAATTAATGGTGCTATTTAGAGCGTTATTAGTACCCGAGATATGCCAGCCGGTTTGCTAAAAGATTGCAAAATCAAGGCAGTTAGATTCATATTCCCTATAGATTTCACAGTCCTAGATGTACCGAAAGACCCAAGTGCCCAAGTTTTATTAGGACGGCCTTTCTTAGCAACGAGCCGAGCTATCATGGATTTTGATAATGGAGAGATCTCTCTAAGGATGAATAATGATCCGTAAGCGTTAAGATCCTAAAACCCCTAGACAATAGGCCCGAACATTGCATGATGACCTATGGATCTGGAGACGAAAAAATTGTGGAGATAGAGGATGAGAGGTCTAAGCGAGAGGTTCTTGTAGAAACCTGTGAGCACGAGTTTATGAGAATACTGCTTAGAGAACAAGAGGAGAAGGGCCACAAAAAGACGCTAGAGAAGGAAAAGTGCTTCCGTCAGCCAGAGTGAAGAGAACGGAAACTAGAAAATATGGGATCCTTAGACACTAAGGTTAAGTCTCGAAGCAGGGGTAGACCTAGTGCACAAGCAAAAAGGGCACAGCGTGCCAGGAAGAGAGCTCAGAAAGTTTCTATGAAAAACTGAGAGATAGCACTCCTAGACGATAAGAAAGAATGTCTCTTTCTCATCCTAAAAAGCAAAGGAGGAGCATATATTGAACAAGAAGGGAAGTGCATGACGGTAAAAACCTCGAGAGTGCAAGTTTGGCGAGTTAAAACCCTGATCCCTGATTGAATGAGGATCCGAAGACATTCAAGCTGGCGACTATAAACCCAGTAACTACCTCTTGAACCCATATTTAGGAAATGAGTCAATATAAGTAACCGGATGAAATTACGAGCTTTTTTCATCCTACCACACCCCTAGGCTCGAAACCGATGGATGTTGGGAAGGTTTTTTTTACTCGTTGTGGATTCTAGTGAAGTAGGTTTGGATGCAGTCGGAAATAACAAAAGAAATGATTAAGAACTAATGATCGAGGTCGATTGAGCAAAGAAGTTAGTGAAAGGTGTGCAAAATAGGAAATAAGAAAATCTAGAAAAAAAAGTTGGCCCCGATTAATCAGGAATCCTACCCGATTAATCGAGCTAGGTTTTATCGAATTCTGCGTGTCAAATTTAAGATCAGACCCTTCGATGACACGTGAAGGACACACATTGCATCGGTCAGCCCCCAGTCAGAGCAACCACCCATTTTTCCCTATTTCCATCATTTCCTCATTTCCCACACTCCACCATTACTCCACCTCCTCAATCCCATCAATCGCACCTCAATCCCCTCACCACCATTACTCCACCCACCTATTATCCCACTAAATCCTCCACCTTCACAAATTTCTCCTATTTAAACACCCATTCATCACCATTCTTCTTAATCTTCAACTACATTCTTCATCCTCATCACAAGTTTCTCCCTTTCTTCTTCTTCTTCATAAATCTCGGCACCAATCACCACCACCACTACTAACCATTTTCTTTTCATAATCATCATCTCAACACCTAAAAAACCCTTTTTCCATTCTCTCTCTCATTATGTATGTCATGTTGTTATTATTTCGCCATTCATCTTCTTTCTCTTCATTAGCTCCTGTTTCCAAAAGAATCAAAAAATTTGGTCCGATTAGTTGGGAGTACCTCGCCGATTAATCGAGGGTTGTTTTTGTTCCAGAAAGCCAGCAGTCTCTATTATCAGCATTCATGGTTCCGAAACGCAGCAGAACTGCTCGTCGCCCAAGCGGTCATCAAAGTTGTCTATGGTGATGCCAAACCCTTGATAGACGTGGTTGAGCAATTCGATTCATTGAGATTTACGAGTCATTCCGAGGTCATTGGAATGGCGGACACTGCTCGTGAACGTGGCATCGACTTTGAGGATTGTGGCACTATCTTGCCCAGAGCCATGAAGTGTCATGATATCCTCAATATGGTAGAGGCACCAAGTCGGTTCAATGCTACGGTGGTGCGTGAGTTCTACGCATATTTGGCGCACAACCCAGGAGTCACATTTGCTATGGTCCGAGGGGTGAAAGTACATTTCACCATCGAGCAGATCAATGAGTATTATAGGGTGTGCAACCCACCAGTGGGCCCGGAGGAGTATACATCATCCTCCAATGTGAATGATATTGAGAGGATGCAGATGATTGCCGACTACTTTGGGGTGGTATGGAAGATAAATCCGATGAGAGTACCAACCATTTTCTTAGAGAATGACCTATCTTGGGATAGGAATATGCTGAACAGATTTGTCTGTTCCCGCCTTCTGCCGACCAAGCATACGACATCTGTTACACCAAGGCGGGCAAAGTTGATGTTCTACCTGGAGCAGGAATCTCCAGTCAACATCGGCATCCTGATGAACAACCGCATTCAGGATATTGCTGATGAGTCCGAGTGAGAGCTATTGCCTTATGGCCCAATGATAGATATGTTCGCTGTGGAGAACGAGGTTCCGGTTTTAGTAAATGGCGATTGGGAAAAGCCTGAGCCTAAGATAAGGTCGCAGTCGGTTTCACGAGCACCTAGACGAGTGGGTCAGGGAGCTGAGAGAGAGCGAACTCAGGTTCACGGAGGGACTCGATCTCAGAGAGGTCTGATAGAGGAGAATGCGTGAGAGATTGTGAGTTTGCATCGCAAGATGCATCGTATGATGGACTTCTTAGGCATTCCTCCTTCAACCCCACCACCAAGAACTTCCTCACGTCACAGAGCATCCTCTTCTGCAGCAGCTGCGTCCAATTTTGGATCACCTCCCGGTTTTGAACCTCGGGGTGATTTACCTGAGGCCTGGGAAGAATATTTTGACGAGGACTAGTTTATTTTTACTCATTTCTTGTTGTTCTTTTCCATTGTAGTTTATTATTATTATTTCCTATCTAGTATTGTGTCCGACTTTTATTAATAATATTTGTCGGCTTAAATTGTTTTGGAGTTATTTTATTTCACTTTTACTGCCGCATTTTTATTATACGGTTATTGTCACCTGAGTTTCTTCTCTTGGATTGTTCGAGTTCAGAGCGCATTGTCGATTTATTTCTCCTCTGTGAGACCCACCATGATTATTGGAGATCCATCTAGTTTCCTTGCTCCGCTTTATCAAGCTAAGTTCCTTTTCGTTATATATTTTTTCATCTTCTCGTTGGGGACAATGTTTCGATTAAGTGGGGGGGTAGGAGCGTCACTTAGTGTTTTAACATCATATTTTAAGTTGCTTGATTATCTTGATTCTCTTTGACGCACTTTTCACCACATAGACTTTGATTCGTTTCAAGTAAAAATTTGAGCCGACTCATCTTGTTCCACAACGCATAGGTGAGGATCATACCCACTTTTAAGTAAGTGGCGATTAACCATATATTCATTTTATGAACCACCTTTTTTAAGCACGTATAACTCAATTCATCAAGATGTAGTATGATGACACATTATTCAATTTAGTATGGAAGAATGAGCATGTGTTATGTTGCATGAAGTAGTAACTTATTAATTATTATTATTACCGTTGCATTCAATTTTTGAGCACGCAATCTGAGTGAGAAGCATTTGGATGAGATGAAGAGTTATCCTAGACCGGGAATCGATATTTGTCGGTGGATATACTTTAACCGATTGATGTAGGAGGAGGGTATCAACTTGAATGCCAAATAAGGTAAACCGGGACAAAACGGGCTTGCGAGTGAGAGCGAGGAAAAAAAGAGTGAGAAATCTGCCAAAAAGAAAAAGAAAAAAAGAAAAAAGTATATAATAAAGGCAGTGAGGGAAGCAAATCAGAGCAAAAAGGGCACGACCTCACATAAAAAAGAAACAAATGAGGACTGATAAGAGTACTGGTCCCCAAGTCCGCCCGGGCCAAGTAAGGTTTCATGTTGTTTGCCTCTGAGTTGTTTGCCCGAGTCTCAAGGCAAGAGGAGCGAGTGTGCACATTGATAAATAGGGATTGTCGGTCTTTATAACTTCATTCTTTTCTTGAATGCACTATCACACAAGATTTATCACACGACACATTGATGCACTGGTAAGTGATGATTAATGGGGAACTTATGGAATGATGCGTGATATATGTTTTGCCTGAAATCCTTGTTGATATAATGTGATTCTGTATGCGTCACTGTTGTTTGAGGGTTATTACACACACATTGGTTAATGACATGAATGTTAATTAATGTGTTACTAATGGATAAGAGTTGGCATGATCTTTATCCTAGCTATGTGAGACATTGTTTCCTTTTCGCTTTTTTGCTCGGATGATCAAAAGCTAAGTGGATGGTAGTTGATAACGCCCCAAATACTACCATTAAATGAACCTTTATTTACCCTAAATTATGCTCAAGAGAGATAGATAGGCTCATTATTGTGAAGAATATGTGTTAAACACCAAGAGCGTGATCCTAGGTTTATGATTCTCAGATCTATGTTATTATCCCGTGGATTTGGTAACGCTTTTGTCTTGTTTTTGTACACTTTTCAGATGTACCAAAATCTGAGCAAATACGAATAGACCTCGGATCAAGAGAAAGCATCAGGCCAAGGGCGGAGAAAGTCCAAGAAGAGATTTGCCGTAAAAGAGAGAAAAAACGCCCGACATCACGGGCCAGCCCAATTAATCGAGGCCTTGAAGACAAGTAACCGGCATGCCGATCTACTAGTCGGTTAGTGGTTTTATTGATTCTTAAGTCGCCATTGAGCCTATTAAAGTGTATTCGATGTAAAGCATAAATAGATAGATACATATACAAAATCATCATATATACTTTGATACGTATGATAAATTTTCATGAAATAAAGTTTTCTTTATCTCTTTGGTGATTTATTTTCCGGTTTCTTCCTTCAGTACATCTCTAGCTTGAGTAGATCAAGCTGTATCTCCATAACCAAGGTATGAAGTTTTGAACGTTACTTTATGTCTTTATTATGGTAGATCTACTTGTATTAACGTGTTATAGTTAATCTGCAGATGTTTAACAACCCTATAATTTACTTGAATTAATCGTAACAAAGCAATGTAGATTCCGTATCAGAAATCGACGCCCGATTAATCGGGTGGTCTTTACCGATTAATCACGGCAATATTTAGGTCCCTAATCTGAGATTCAAATACACCTATGTTGATCGATAGGATTAATTAAAATGATTAATTAGGTCCGCTAATCTGATATTCGTGATATCGTAAATTAACATGAAGGATCATAGTAAGTTGTTAATTATGACATACGGATCCCTAAGAATGTGCTAGTCATAGTCGTTAGTCGCTAGTGGAGGTTTTCGGTCTCGAGCCAAAGATCTCTAAAACTTATTATGTATGAAACTAATACAACCAACAAATGAGGTTAGTTGCATATGATTGTCTCAGCAGACAGGTTGTGAGATTGCACCCATAGCTAAACTGAATTAAAATGTTCCATTAATTTAGTGGGAAATTATGTAAGGAAGTAAACATACGGATTAATCGCACTAAGTTAGTAGATAGGTGAGGATGAGGAGGAATACCATGTTTCTTTATATGTTATTGTTGGTCAAAGATCGTATCTCACCAGTAGGTCTGCTTATACTTGAGTTGCATTGTCTCCGTGGATCGAACTTGATTCGCCACACTATGCTATAATTTGACCTAGTACTCTTGCTAGTATGAGTGACGAATGCACGACATCACAAAACCATCCACTTCTTCCGCAACTTGAAGTGCATATCCAACCATATCATCAAAACCATACCTCTCGGGAGGTACCCCAACATTGATTCTTCTAGATCCGCTGATGCTATACTCACTAACCAATATTCCATGTTTGATGCTCAATCGACTTCTCGTACCAAATGGATCGCTTGATCAGACTCAGCCAAAGAACTGATCGATGAGTGCCGATTTGATCAATCGAGTGTTGCATCTCAACCGCTCCACTTGAAGCTCCACCTGCTTCTCAAAGACTCTCAGATTTAGAATGGATTTAAGATTCAAAGATACCTCCTCAGCTGATGATCCGATCATAGAATTTTCATCAAAGTCCATATATCTCGCCGAGTATGACCCGCTTTTCATTGATGACCAAATTCTATAACCTTTCTCCCATCTCCATACCATACAAACACTCCTTTCTTGGCCCTTGGTTCCAAATTTTCCTTCACTAACATGATAGTAAACCGTGTTTCCCAAAACCCTTAGAATCGAGTAGTCAAGCAGTAAGCTTGACCATATCTCAAATTGTGTCTTGAAATTGATCCCTCGTGGTGAGGACTCCTGTTGATTAAGTAGAATGTCAGATTTACACCTCTCTCCGCCTAAAATCCTTTGATAAACCAACATTCGAGTGCATACATCTTGCCCTCTCTCGTAAGAATTTGATTCATTCTTCTCACCTACGCCATTCTCATTGAGGTGTATTCCTAATCAGGTGATGTTTGGGAATACCTCATCCTTACAGAGTGTATCAAACTAAGACTAGCATAATTCCGCACTCATTATCCTGCTCAAGCCTATTGATTTTCTTGCCTCGTCTGATTTTCCACTGTGAGCCTTCCATTACTTTAATGTTGAATGCCTCACTTTTATGTTTCATCATCACCACCCAAGTCATTCTTGAATAGTCATCTATGAATGACACAAAGTATCTCGTGGACCACCTAATGATTCCACCTTGATGGACCTCAAAGAATCGTAATGGATATAATCAAGTGATGCCTTTGTACTCGTGTTTTTCCTCACGAGAACTTTCTTCTATGTAGCTTCCCAAACACACAAGGCTCAAAAATTCCAAAGTCTTGACATTATATCCTTCAAGAAAACTCACGATGAAAGGACTTGCATTCCTCTTTCACCCATACGACCAAGTCTCACGTACAAAAATGAGTCTCATCAGGATCGATGAATCATCGAGGATGCCACAAAGAAGAAAGCTCGATACAAGAGAGCCTTGTAATATATACAAGGTTCCTTCTTGATACTTTTAAGGACTACAACCGAATCTTTTAGACATCACCACCTCTTTGTAGATTCAGCTCTCCACCTTCTCCCTTGAAATTGAACCCTTTGTTGTCCAAAGAGACTAAGATATACCAAATTCTTGGTCATCTCGTGGAACATGTCTAACATCTTTCAAAGGTGCGTAATCTATCGCCCTTCATCCTCAATCGAATCGAGCCGCCTCCCACTATCTCAGGCACTCATGTTGTTTGCCATGTAAATATGACCACCAACTATCTTCTCATAGTAAAACCACTATGTGTGGATAAATATGATAGATGCTCTTGCAATCTGTGATCCAAACATCGCATTTGACGTGTCGAATCCCAAAGAATCAGTAACCATATCCTCATTAGAATACTCAACATCTACAAATTAGCAGCTGCAATTTCTCCAAATGCTTTTTTCTTCTTTTGGACAATTGACTTCCAATGTCCTTGCTCTCACAAGAATTACAGCATACGTGGACTTAAGACTTTTGAAACTACCCTTCTTGGATATCTTCTTCTATCCATATCCTTTAACACCAGCCAGCCGACTACTAGTCCAAAGAAATTTTTATTGTCTCAGGCATGCTACTTTTTGTCTCACCCCTAGCATGCAAGGTCGCCTTTACATCGCCTAAAGCCATTGTATCTTTCCAACTATAAAGGATCGCAAAAGTTCTCATACGATGCAGTGTAATGACACCAACAGATTAGTAATGCATCTTTATCTTCAATTTTAACATCAACATTCCCGAGATCAAGTAATATTGTGTTCATTGATCAAGATGTTCCCTCGTGATGACCTCCTTCATGCATACTGCATCGAATAGCCTCGCTTCAAAGAAGAATTTGTTGGTTAATGACTTAGTCATATATACAAAGCTTTCAAGCTTCAACCACAACTTGGCAAGTAGTGTCTTCCTTAGCAACTTCAAGATAACATCATCGATAAGCACAACATGATGGTTGAATGTGCTTTCTTCAAGACCGCATAATCTGGCCGTGACCGCTATCCCCTTTATTAGATAAAGGACTCCACAAACCTTGTTATGCTAACAAAGCACGATCTTGATTTGCCAAAGTCTAAAATCGCTTTTTCCTCAGAATATATCGATTTTTACATTAATCGCAGATATCTTTCTTGCCAAAGAACATAACTTTTATCACGTAATCTAGCACCGCTGGGGTCTTGACGAAGATAAACGCCATTCGTATTGCATGTATGATTAACCAACGCCCGATACCACTTTGTTATAATAGATGTGGGAATCAAGATGCATGATTGATAAAATAACAGATGCATACTAACAAAGAATAATCAACGTAACTAACAGTAAACAAGAAGAACACAAGATTTAATGTGGTTTCATATGCCGACTTACCCACGGATGTAAAAGAGATATTTTATTATGCACTTAATTTCGTAAGGATTACACACACATTGATTACAACAACTGATTTATAGCACAATTCCTTAAACCCTAACCATCAAAAGATCATTGTCGGAATTGTCGAAATGCCTCAAACGTGACTCAAGACGCAGACATCACCATACTTATAACCATGCAAATTTATGTAGAACCCAATGTATCCAAATCCTTAGCAGCACTCAAAGAGTCATATGACACTGTAAGAGACTCAACAGATTTCCCAAATTGACTTTCAAAGACTTGAATACACTTCATTCTCAGTGACCATCTTTCAAATTGACCTATTAGATTAGTTTCTCCAGATGTAGAGCTTTTTAGTTTTTTTAGATATATATATATATATATATATATATATATATATATATATATATATATATATATATATATATATATATATATATATATATATATATCCCCTCTTCTATTAAGAGTGAAGAAGGGTGTTCCACAGTGTTCCACGTCTCTATATTTTTGTGTTGACACGTGTATTGTGTAATAATAAATTAGTTTTTTTTTCAATCTCTTTTCTGTTGCTTCTCCTTCATTTCTCTTCTTACCTGGAAGCCTCGCATGTCAAATTCATGTAATAAAAAGGGAAACTTGACATTATATGCCTAAAAAGTAATCTATCTGAATAATATGCCTAAAAAGTAATCTATCTGAACAATATGCCCTGTATAGTATCCTTTGTAAATATGCCTACGACCCACTTGCTTGGCATATGTTTGATTTATTGAGGGAGCCCAAAAATTTGAGAAAAAAATGTTCTATGGGAGAATATCTGCAACTCTATGTATATACCTATATTTTTGCAAACCAAAAATAAAATAAAATAAATAATAAATGTTAAAAATGATAAAATTCATGTATTAACTGACATTATTTCAAATGGTTGAATATAATGGAAAAACACAAATTGTCTAGCCACATCGATTTAATTCGCAGCTACACTATAACGCCTAATTTGGCGCCAAATGTCAATCCCGTCAGTGCAAAAAAGAAGAATGAAAAGAAAACATAAATCGACATTCCACTCCGACGATTACGCCATTTTTATGTTTTTTGTTTTTTCTTTGTTTTAAATTCGATTTGCTTTGATATTAAAAAGCTTTTAATGATTATTTTTAATTGATTTGTTTGATAAGAGAATCGTCGTTAAACGCGATAATTGCAATTTCGCTGCTTCGTATGCCTTTTGCCATTTTTCACCATTTTTCAATTCACTTTGCCTTTTGACAATTTTTTCACCACTATTGTCTTTAATAACCATTAGCCCATAAAATAAAATAAAATAGGAAAATAGGATCATGTCATTTATTACATTTATTATATTGAATAAGTTTTCATCAGGATATGAATCAAAAAAAATCAATCAGGATAAAACAAATTTTCCCAAATTTTCGCCTTATTTTTTATGTAAGTCAATAAACAAGTTACGCTTCAAAAAAAATAAACAAGTGCATATTATTTAGGACGGAAACATTAAGTGTTTTCTTATTTTTTTAATCTTGAGCATTATTTAACGTACCAATATCAAAATTTATGCTAGCTGGTAACTAGTCGATCACTTTTATATGTGGAATGCCTATTTTTCTCAATTGACTGTCTTTTCTTAGTAAAAAATTTATAAAGAAAATGCATTTCCATCTTCGCTGATCTCGATATAAAAAGTGATCAGACACGTTAATGCAAAATATTTATTTGAATACGGTTTTCGTGTTTTGTATAATTTGTATATTTTATATTGTCTTAGATCGCATCATCCACGCCTGGTTAGATTTTCTTAAAAAGTCATTTTACATTCATACGTATTTTCAATGAAAGAATGATGCTTTATGTTACACCATTCCATTATTTTACTTAAGGAATTCCACATGTCACTTAATATTGTTCTTATTAAATTTTGATACAAATTTATGTCCTAAATAATGCGTAGTATTCTTAGCTTACATCATCCGCATTATACACTAAGCTGATTACGCATGCTTATATTGAATTAGTTTTAATCAATCTTTCCTAATTTTATGCCTAATTTTTTTAATGTAAGCCAATAAACAACCGTCCATATATCATATATGTGGCAACAATAATCATCCAGGACAACAAAATCGCCGAACCTCTCAACGCGAACAAACAATTCGTATCAACATAGCCTGATGATAACACCTGAAAGGAAAAATTGAGAAGAAATTGTAAAAAATAAAATGGATTGAAAAATGGTGAAATGACAAAAGACATCTAAAACGATAAAATTACCGCTTGTCATATTTTAACGATTTCAATTCTACTATAAAATAAATCCATTAAAAATAATCCATTAATTTTTTTTAATATCAAACAACTTCATTAAATCAAAACAAAAGCAAAAACATAAAAATACATAATCGCCTCAAGAGAACGACAAATTTTTTTGCCGTTATATTCAATCAATGAAATAAATGTCAATTAAAAATGAATTTTATCCTTTTAACATTTATTCATTATTTTATTATTATTATTATTATTATTATTATTTTACAGCGTTGTAACCTGTAAGATCATTCTGCTATAGAACTTTATTTCTCAATTTTTTGGGCTCCTCAATATCCGACGCATATGCCAAGCAAGTGGGTCGTAGGTATATTTTGCAAAGGATACTATACGGCGCATACTATTCAGATAGATTACTTTTTTAGGCATATAATGTCAAGTTTCCCTAAAAAAGGCTTGTACCAGAGAAAGCATGCTCCATCTTGAACATTTGCCTCATCCAACGGCTGAATTGAATTGGCGCCCTATCATCTGCTGCAGGGTTTCAAATCACCGTCAGCTTCAACCCAGCGGTGAAGTGGTCCAACGAATTGTCTGCTGGATTATAGCATTAAGAGCAACCGTACCAATGATAATGTAGCACCCTGTTTTTTTTTTCTTCAGAAAATAGCTTTTTTTTTTTTTAACAGTAATACAAAATAATGGTACATGAATAGACCCCATCTCATTGACAGCATCCCACCCCGCCATTTGTAGTCACCGGAAGTGATGGCCATCACTGACTTTTTCTCATCATGGCAACCAAGAATTATCTCCTCTCGTGATAATATAGCTTAAACTCCCGTGATTTTTTCCTCAGATTATTTATAGCCATTCTTCTTCTTCCACAAAACCTAGATCGAAAATCCACCATTTGCAACCCTATGAATCCCTAATTTCTCTGCAGCAAGAACAATCTCCATCGTCGGTTAATTTCTTTCTTTATTTATAACTCCATGAATTTCTTTAGTTTTTTTCCAACAACTCCATTAATTGGAAAAATTGGTATGGTAAATGTCTTGAATCAAACAAAAGATGCCGACTTTCTATGATATGAAGTTCTGTGTTTTTTTTTTTTTTGTTTTATTATTATTTATTTATTTAGAGCATGAACTTGTAGTTGAATGATATATTTAAGGCAATAAGTGTCGACTGGGGTTTTTACTCAATTTATACAGTTGCAGGGTGATAAGTTTCTTTTCATTGTTTGATTTCTTAGTCGAAAGTTGTCGTCTTTGAAAGGCAACAGCTATTTGTACTATTTAAGTAAACGATACATAGCAATCAAGGAAGTAGTTGCTAGAGTCTATTGGTCCCTTTATTTTGCGCAATTTAGCTTATGGATTGATTCGTGTCCAGAAAATCTGCAGGTGTGTATGTTCAGGGGCGGAACCACCCTACAGCTAGGGTGGTCTAGGTTGTAAGTCTCCATAATTCTAGGTTGTAAGTTCAAATCCCACTACCAACATTTTTTATTTTTTTTCCGGATTTTTCTAATTTTCAGCTTTATATATACTAAGCACTCACCTCGAATTTTTTTTTCCTGCTCCACCACCAAAGCAGATGTTATTTTTCTTTATCTATGTATCGTCTGCTTAGTAGATGTTTGGTAGGAATATGCAAACAGATGATGTATATTGTGATGATTAATCTATTATATATAAGTATGTGACAAAAAGTTGGTAAAGTAGCATGGATCATAAGCTCGAAAGCAAATAAAATACAATTTGGTTTCTCACCTTGTGGTTGTTTTTCTTACAGTAGAAACCGATACTCTGTTTCTTCTTCCTTTGAGTTTTCAATATGGTTGCCGACTGATCTGAAATTCGTGGCTCGTCATCTGGTTGTCCTTTCCTTGTCTTTGTCCAATAACTAAAGATCAATTCTACACTTGAGTGGGACAGTAAATGTCATCCGAATGTTGATTTAAGGAGTGATACTTAACGGATTAATCATTTAATGAGTGATTACCATGGACCATGTGTTCTTCTACACTAAAATTGAAAACTGATTCCCGTATCACAGTTTTGACTGTATATTGGTTGTACTGGAATTAAAATTAGATGTACTGGTTATGTCTTGTTGGTGAGGCGAGATCGATGTAATAGGCATATGCGTGTTCGTCCTCAAGTTTAGTATTAGACTAACTTTCCCTTCTGCCTGTTTTTGGAGGAAATTGGTAGCTTGTGTGTTTGTGTGTGTTTTTCCAATAGCAAGACAGGATTGAGTTTACGAACAACAGGTTAATATTCGGTGTTTTAGGCAAGAATCAGTGGAGGATTTGCTGATGTGTTTCTTGCAAACATTGGTCTAATGCAAAGTATGGATTTTATTGAATCAAGGACAAGACGTGAGCTTAGGGGCCAGTGCTTCGCAACCTCCTAGCTCGGATAATATCAGTATTACTCTCCAAGCACCCTTCATTCCTACAATTCCTACGCAATACCCTCAAGCAGGGCTATTTGCCCAGTGGCTATCAACACCATCCGGTTCAACACCTTCACAAAACCCTCCTTACTACCAATTTAATTCTCAACCAACATCTTCACAAATCCCACCCCACTACCAATATAATTGACAAGATAACGGCATCGGGTGAAATGCTGCTTCTTGCAGTCTAGAAGCTTGATGAATTTGGGACAGAGTCTGTGTTAACACCCACCCAAAAGCTTCAGTATGAGGTGAGACAACGGGCAGTGGCGCTGCACAAGAAACAATACGCAGATATATGGTTTTCTGTTATTTCTTCATCTTTGAGTTACACTTAATTTCTACCTGTTTTTATTGTTTATGTTATTTCTTCATCTTTGAGTTACACAAATGCATACTTGCATTGTTCCATTATTACATGTTTGTGAGGTGAAACATGGAATTTTTTGTGTGATGTTTTGTTCATGTGCATTGATCAATATATTTTTACAGAAATGAACGAATCACTTAAAAGAATCAGCTTCAATCTCCGACATGTATGGAACCCATGTTTGATAACCCGAGGGCCGGTACATCTCAAAGGCATCCGACTTATGAGGACGGCTGCCTAATCTTGAGATTTACTGCTGCCCAAAGACAACCACTGATTATGTAATGACTTGGTGTCCTTTTGGGAATTTTTTTGATGTAATATGACTTGGTGTCCTTTTGTGAATTGTTTGTTTTGCTTGGTCTTTGATAATTTTGCTTGACTTGCTTAAACTTCTACATTTTGTTATGCCAAAGACAAGCACTGAATATGTAATATGACTTGGTGTCGTTTTGGGAATTGTTTTGATGTAATATGACTTGATGTCTTTTTGGAAATTGTTTTGACGTAATATGATTTGGTGTCCTTTTGGGAATTGTTTGTTTTGCTTGGTTTGTATCCTAGATAATAGTACAACATGCTTTTCTCAAGTGCCAGAAGTGTTGCCATCCCTTTATTTTTTTATAAACTATATCATAAATTATAATACTTTTTATAAACTATATCATAAATTATAATACTTTTTTTTGGAACACACATAAGACACGATAGAAAATCTATTCAATTACCATATTTCAGAAATTTAGACTTTATATAGATTGAAATACGTTTTCAATCCTCCAAAGTTTCAAATTACGCACAAAATTCGACTGATGATCGAAAACATATTTCGACATTCAGTAAAGCTTGAAATTTGTAAGAAATGCGACGCCGAATAGATTTAATCATGATATTATTAATAGTGTCAAAACTCAATACTTGAGAGTGATTTTATTTTTCCAAAACACGTTATCAAAAAATAAGATTGATAACGCCATTAACAAAACGACTACAACATTATACAACACACTTTGAGCCGCTGACATGATGCAGATTTATCAATCATATGCTATCCCAAAAATTCAATTGTTTAAAAGTTTCTGTCGCGACATTTGTTACAGAGTATATTTTGTTCGCAAGACAAAGATTTCTCGTTATGAAATACAATATCAAACATTAATTAAAAATTAGTTATTATTATTATTAAGAAAACATGATTACAAACTTAAATAGATAATGTAATTAGAACTTATATTATATATAACAATATTAATGATTTGAAAATTTATTAGTATTTTAAGCAATAGATGTATGAAAATTTATAACCACTACACCATCTAATCAATTACACACCATCTACTTTTTACCACCACTATACCATCTAATCAATTACACATCATCTATACAATTTTTCTACATTTTTCAACCAATACTTTTCATCCACATCACCTGACATGGTCTGTTCCACGGTACCAATTCACAGGCACCATTACGGCTGCTCTAAGACACTTCTTCTATCAAAAGTTGTCTAATCAAAGCATCCAGGTAAGCAAATTCAATGATTCAAGTGGAAGGAAGGCTTTACACAATGAATCATTGGCAGAATCCAGTTTAATCTCAGTCCTCTAGGTAAATTTCACATTCCTTTAGACTCTTTAAATTCTACCTTCAAAGTGTTGTCCTTACACTGCTAACATTTCCTTATTCCTCGTAGCGAAGAAGACACAAACTCCTCAGTGAAATTACTCCGATTTCAGCACCTCATTTACTGCTTTTTCAGTCCAAAGTATAATTCTGTTCTTTACTCCTCTGGTGTTCTTTTCTCTGCTGCATTTATTAGACCCGACTTTTTTTTGAAGGTCTATACAATCTTTCGCTAATATTCTTATCATTTGAAGGCATAATTGTTGTCCTTCATCATTTATTGTCTTGCATGTTCAATTTGTGGGCTTTTACAGCTGATGCCTTACATAAATGATGTCTTGTAGCATTTATTGGCTTGCTTGTTCATTCTCTATGCTTTTCAAGCTAATGGCTTACTGTTAGGATGAGTTTTACAGGTCACACATGTTAATGCAATGTGTCGTTTTAGGTTTACTGCTATGGCTTTTAAAAATTTTAGTCTGCTCGTGGCATGTCTTTTGTTCTGTTGTCTTCTTCTATGATGGTTCTCATGACTAAGGGATAAGTTAGGTAGGCATTTTTCTTGAACCCAATTTTCATCCACGAACCTATTAGGCAAATGTTTGATGCTTCACCCTCAAAAAAAAAATTTGTTTGAAGCTTTTTGCTTTTGCTTTTACCTTAGAAGGTGTTCATGCAATTGTAGTCTCCTTTTTTCTTCGTTGTTTTTTCTGCGAATGTATCTTATACATGGTTATCTTGCAGCTTTTGTCCCATGTGTTTGATGGAAGCTTTGAAAACATCATGTTTTTGGCCATTGGCTTAGTTAGTATTTTTATATGGATTCTTCAGGATTGAGGTTTTCTAGGTGAAATGTCATTGAAAGAAGGGTTGTTTTCTGTGGTTTCATTGATTAGTTTCTGGTTTAAGCCATATTCTCTTGGATTTTATTCAAAAGACTTATAGCCCTGTGGTTTCACATTATTATCTTCCCATTTTAATTCCATTTATGTGCCATTAAAAGGTATTAAGTATGCTTATGCTTGTTACACACTGCTTAGCTTACCCAAATGTTAATAACAAAAAAAATTAGCAGCATTATAGCTACGTACTGCTCTTTTTTGGAGGAAGATTCTTTTGAAGATAAATATGTCTTCATAGTTCTGATTAGAATATTTGTGATTGAATGACTCTTTATAGTTCTGATTAAAGAGGCAGTCTTCATAGCCCAGTCCTTTCCGTTTTCATTTCACCCGCTGCTTCCGCCCTCGTTCCATCTCTATAAAATAGCGTGTAAAACTCTACATCTATATATCTTTTTCTTTCAAAGTATGTCAACGTTTAAATGAATTATGCAATGTCCCATAAATCATATAGTTCTGAGAATATTTTGTTCAGCAGCCAATTTTTTTCTTTGCCCTACTACTGTTGTTCCATTATCTGTTATGCCTTAATGATATGATCGCTGTTCTATTAGGGTTGCTATGAAGCTTTAGATTTGTCATAGAGCTAAGAGAGCACTTCTCAGGTTCATCCACATCGACACTTTAGCTAGCAGATCCAGGCGATGACACGTGTCATTTACGGAGCTTCTTCTATTATCTTCACAACGTGCCTCTCACCTCAAATGCCGGAAATTTGTCTCTTCGGTCATATCCGATCGGTAGGCGCCTAGTCAAGAAATGCATCGATCATTTACCCTTGATATGATATTGATCATCTTTTCTACAAAGCTGATGTTTTTGGCACACAATTTCTTTCGGTCATCCGCGCTACGCTCATATAGTACATTCTGAGGCTCCAAGGAAGTTCCATTTTCTTACTTCTCTGAGAATATGGGAAATGAAGTGGATCGATTTTCGGTTCGGTAACCGGATGGCAGACGGGAGGAAGTTTCATTTACTCCTGCTTTGCAACCGTGCAACCATGACGATGCAATTTTCCTTTAGTCATAATGTAAAATTGGAAGATTTGAAATTCTTGGTTTTTGCATATATATTCTGAAGAGTGTTCTAGGTTTTTTTTAACAAGACATTGCCTTTATGCATTTATATTGGTGGAATTTGTGGCTATTGAGCCCATCCATGGGTGCAACAACGAGAGGTTGTCATTTCATCTTAAAGTCATACATCGGCTTTTTGATCGATTTATGAAATAACCGCTTCATTAAGATTGGTCTCTCGATAACGCCTAAATGCTATCATTAATGAACCTTTATTTACCCCGAATTGTGCTCTAGTTGAAGGAAGATAGGCCTATTATCGTGAAGAATATGCGTTAAAACACCAAGTGTATGTTCCTAGGCTCATAATTCTGCACATGTGTTATTATCCCATGGATTTGGTACTACTTTGTCTTGTTTTCTACACTTTTCGTGATGTACCAAAACTGAGTAATCGAGGATGGATCCGACCGAGAGAAGAGTATCGGGCTGTGGAGAAAGTCCAGAATAGATCTCGCTAAAAAAAAAGCCCGATTAATCGAGGGCTTTAAGGACACGAAATCAAGTTTGCCGATCTACTAGGGTCGGTTAGTGGTTTATTTGAGCCATAAGTCGGCTATTGTATCTATATAAAGCCACATAAACTCGTTTTATTAGAGAGTGGTCATATTCATTATTATCATATTATACATTATTATCAAGTTTGATGAAATAAAGTTTCTTTGAGCTTTGGTGATTTATTTTCTAGTTTCCTTCCCTCCTTGCCATCTCTAGCTTGAGTGGATCAAGCTAGATCTCCATAATCAAAGGTATGAAACTGTGAACGTTCCTTTATGTCTTTATTATGGTAGATCTACTTGTATTTACGTGTTATAGTTAATTTGCATGTTTAACAACCCCATAATTTACTTGAATTAATCAGAACGAAGCAATGTAGATTCTAGAGTAGGAACCACCACTCCCGGTAAATCAGTGGTCTATACCGATTTACCGGGGTAATATTTAGGTAACCCTAATCTGGAGATTCAACGTCACCACGCTGATTGACAGAATAATTAAAACGATTAATTAGGTCTAGCCAATCTAAAATTGTAAATCGTGAATTAACATAAATGATCATAAAGGAAGTGTTAATTAGACATTGTCTTGATGGATCCTCAGAACGCATAGTCATAGTCGATAGTCGCTAGTGAGGTTTTTGGTCTCGAGCCGGCATCTCTAAAACTTATTATGATGTGGTTAATACAACCAACGGGCGAGGTTAGTTATGCGTATAGATTGTCTCGATTTCATACAGCGGAAGTAGAGATAGGTTGTGAGATGCACCCGTAGCTAAAACCGAATTAAAACGTCCGATTGATTTAAGGAAATTATTTGGGAAGTAAACATAAGGATTAACTACACCAAGTAAGTAGATAGGTGGGATGGGAAGGAATGCCATGTTTCTTTATGTTTATTGTTGGTCAATGACTATATTTGTCTTCTCAATTAAAGTTAGAATCGCTTATACTTGAGTTGCATTGTCTCGCTGGATCGACCTTGATTCGCCTCTTACTATACTAATTTATCGACCTAGTACTTTGCTAGTATAAGCGATTTACACGCTGGCCGGATCAAGTTTTTGGCGCAGCGTCGTGGACTATGGCCAATTTCAAGAATAAACGATTTAACCTTAATTAAGAAGTTGTTGTCTTCTTTAATTTTTTTCTATTTGAGTCTGAGTCGCCTTGAGATAAACTCAAGATCGCTTTATCGCTCGTAATAAGAAATTTAGGCCCGGTTTATCGGGTTACCCTCGACACTCGAGGTCCAAAATCAAGTTCTCGACTACCTGTGTGATTCTCGTGTATATCCCAGCTTAGTTTTAGTTAGTAGTCCGCAACATTTGGGTCTAATCCCAACTAAGCGCGGAAGTTGCAACCGCTTTCTTTGTTTTTCTTTGTCTCTTTCACAGAATCTCGACACTAGGATATTCATTCAAATAGAGTAGAAAGGCAAGACGAGTCAAGCACAATGCCTCAGAAAGTGTTGAATATCAAACCAATCTCCATGTATCCGGATCAAAAGTTGTAGAGCAAAGATGAAGGTATAAGAAATGTGTGGAGGAGAAAGAAGCACTTAAACGGGAAGCCGAAGAAAGCCTCGCAGAGTACGAAACTTATCGCCCAAGTGAGTTTCCTACTCAATTGATTGACATATCTTCTTATTACGATTCGATGATCCAAGAGGATTTGGACACTATGTTTTCTCGAGCCTCGAGGATTACCCGGACTCGGATACCGTAGTAGTGAAGCTGTAAGACCCAGTGGACCTTCAACTCCCGATCTCTATCAACGGTGTATCTATAGGATTAGGGCTCTATGAACTGTTCGAATTGTAATATTCTTCCTTTCTCCTCTCGGCGTAAAGTTAAGATTTAGTGACCATGGACCAAACTCGGTCCATGACCTTGTCGATCGTACTGTAGATACGCCCGCAGGTCCAAGCAAAGAATTGCACACCAAGGCGTATGATTCACATTCCCGATAGATTTAACAGCCTTAGACGCATCGAAGATCCTAGTGCCCCAGCCTATTACGACATCCTTTCTTGAGACCACCGGCGATCATGGATTTCAATAACGGGAGATAACTCTTAGACCAACAATGATGTCAGAATCAGAAAGATCCTAGAATCCCTGATAACAGGCCGTAACGCTGTATGATGACCTATGGTTCCGAGACGGAAAATTGTGGATATATAAGACGAGAGCTTAAGCATCGAAAGGTTCTAGTAGAAACCCATGGAGCAATGAGTTTATGAGAGTACCGCTTAGAGAACATGAGGAAAAAGGTCACAAACAAAACGCCACGGAAGTCGTTGCTCAAGCAGCGTGGTAAAGCAGAGCGAAAATGGAAAATTTGGAATCCCTAGACGCCAAGGTTAAATCTCAAGCAGTGTAGACCTAGTGCACGAGAAAAAAGAAAAAGCGCGCTGTGAGAAGAGCTCGTATGGTTTTATGACGGTTAAGACTCGAGAGTGCAAGTGTGGCGAAGTTAAAGCTCTGATTCCTCGATTGAGTGAGGATCCAAAGAAAGTCGAGATGGCGACTATAAACTCGTAACTATCTCTTAAACGCTTTAGTTAGTGATGTGAGTCAATAAAAGTAACATGATGAAATGATGAGCTTTTTTTCGCCCTACCACAACCTTAGGCTTGAAACCGATGGATTTTGGGAAGGTTTTTTTTACTCGCTAGATTCTAGTGAAGTGGGGTTAGATTGAGTCGGAAATAACAAAAGGAGTAAAACTAGTGATTTGAGGTCGATTGAACAACAAGTTAATGTAAGGTGTGCAAAATAGGAAATAAGAAAATCTAGAGAAAAGTTGGCCCCAATTAATAATAGGTATATCCTCGGTTTTATCGGTTTTTGTGTGTCGATTAAGATTAGACCCTTCGATGACACGTGATGGACACGCTGCATCGTTACCCACCAATCAGAGCAAATTGGCCCATTTTCCATTCTTTTCCATCATTTCCTCCTTTCGCACACTCCACCATTACTCCACCTACTCAATCCCATCAATCACCCTCAATCCTCACCACCATTACTCATCTATCCCACTAAATCCTTCCATCTTCTCCCATTTTCTCCTATTTAAACACCCATTCACCACCATTCTTCTTCATCTTCAAATACCTTCGCCTTCATCACCAATTTCCACCTTCGCCTTATTTTTATAAATCTCGGCCCAACCATCACCACCCATCACCACCACCATCAATAACCATTTTCCTTCCATATCAACACCTAAAATAACCTTATTTCCATCTTATGTTGCTATGTGTGGTGTCAGCCAGAATATCATTGTTGCCGCAGCTCATCTTTCTTCTATCATCGTAAGCACGGTCCCATAAAAATCGGGTAATTTAGTCACGATTAATCGTGACTAAGTGGCCGATTAATCGAGGGTCGCTTTTGAATCGCTGTTATCTCGCAGCAGTCAGACGCACAGGAATGACCCCAAACGCAAAGCAGACTTTTCGCCGTCCGAGCGTCAAAGAGGTTGTATATGGTGATGCCGACTTCCTGATAGACGGGTTGAGCAGCTTTGATTCATTGAGATCTACGAGTCGCCCGAGGTCATTAGAACGGACGCCCCGCTGCCCGAGAGCGTGGGCGCCGACTTTTGGAGATTGTGGCTCTATCTTGCCAATGGCCTTGAAATATCACGACATACTAGACATGGCAGAGGCACCAAGTCGGGTTCAATGCTACAAAGCAGTGAAAGTTCTATGCATGTCTAGCACATAACCATGGAGCTACATTTGCTATGGTCCGTGGGTGAAAGTTGATTTCACCGCTGAGCGGATCAACGGATACTATGGGGTGCACAACCCACCAAAGGCCCGGATGAGTATACATCCTCCTCCAATGTTAATGATTTGGAGAGATGCAGATGATAGCAAATTATTTTGGGGTGGTATGTAAGAGAAATCCGAATGAGTCCCCACCATCTTCCCAGTGAGAATGATCTATCTCGGGATAGGAAAATGTCCGAATGATTTGTTCTGCTCTCGCTTTTTCTCGACTCAAGCACACCGTGACCGTTACACCAAAGTCGGCAGAATTGATGTTCTACCTCCGAGCAGAATTTCCGCTAACATCGGAATCCTGATGAACAACCGCATCCAGAAAATTGCCGATGAATCTGAGCGAGAGCAACGCTTTACGGGCCTATGATAGATATGTTCGCCGTGGAGAACGAGGTTCCGCCTGGTCAAGCGACGATCAGGAAGCTCTCGAGCCAAGATAAGCTCACAAATACTTAATGAGCACCTGGATGAGTGGGTCCAAGAGTCGACGACACCCGGTTCACGGAGGGACTCGATCTCAGAGGCTTTGATCGAGGAGAATGCTAGAGAAATTAAGTAGTCTCAGACGCAAAATGGATCGTGATGATGGACTTTAGGCATTCCTCCTTTTACCCCACTACCAAGAACCGCCCCACGCCACTGAGCGCCCCTCTTCCGCAAATCGCCGCTGTTTTGGACCACCTCCGGTTTCGAGCCTGTAGATGACTCTGGAGGACTATTCTCACGAGGACTAGTTATTATTATCTCTTGTTGTTATTTTCCATTTATAGTATTTTTTTCCTATCTAGTTATGTAGTGTACTTTTAATAATATAATGTTTTTGTTTGCTTAAATTGTTTTGGAGTAATTTCATTTTCTTTTATCGCTGCAATTTTGTTCTACCGCTATTGTCACACAAGTTCTTCTTGGATTGTTTGAAATATTTAGCGCAGATTTTTTCGAGGACTTCTTATGCCCGCTGTAATTTTGAAGATCCGCTTCTTACAAAGGTTCGCGCTTAACCGGGCTAAGTTCCTTTTCGCTTTAACTTTTTCATCTTCTCATCGAGGACAATGTTTCGATTAAGTGGGGTAGGTGTGTCCTTTAGCTTTTAACACTATATTCCAAGTTGCTAGATTATCTTGATTCTTTTGATGCATTTTTCACCACATAAACTTTGGATTCATTCTAAGTGAGAAAATTGAGCTAATTAATTATATCCTTGTTTCACAACGCTAGGTGAGAGTCATGTCCACTTTTGAAGTAAAGTGACATATTATCCATACATTTTGTGTATGAACCCCACCTTTTAAGCATGTATGACTTGACTCTTCAAGATGTAATGTAGATGAAGCATTATTCAATTTAGTATGGAAGAATGAGTATGTGTATGTTGCATGAAGTAGTGACTTATTAATCATTATTTTGCCAATTGCATTCAATCTTTGAGCACGCAACTGAGTGAGAAGTATTTAGATCGATAAAGATTTATCCTAGACCGGAATCGATATTTTTCGTGGATATACTTTAACCAATTGTTGTGAGGAGGGTAGCGACTTGAATGCTAAACAAGGTATACCGACAAAACAGTTTGTGGAGTGAGAGCTAAAAAGAGTGAGGGCCGATAGAGCGAAACGCACAAATTGCTTTTAAAAAAGAAAAAAAGGAAAGAAAAAAAAGAAAAGAAAGAAAAAAGAGCAATAAAACAAACGAGGATCTAAGAGTAATACTCGGTCCCCAGGTCTGCCCGGCCTAAGTAAGGTTGCACGTTGTTTGCCTGAGTCTGAAGGTAAGAGGAGTGAGTGTGCACATTGATAAGTACTGATTTAGGGTCTCGATATCTTCAATCTTTTCTTGAATGCACTATCACAAAAGATTTATCACACTACACATTGATGTATTGGTAGTGATGATTAATGGGAGCAATGATGCGTGATATGTGTTTTGCCTGACATACTTGTTGACATAATGTGATTCTCAGATGGCCATCAAGTTGTTTGAGAGTCATTGCACACATTGGTTCATAGCATGAATATTGCTTAATGTGTTACTGGCTGGATATAAGCTGGAATGATCTTTATCCTAGCTATGCGAGGCATGGTTCCTTTTCGCTTTTTTTTTTGCTCGGGATGATCAAAAGCTAAGTGGGAGGTAGTTGATAACGCCTAAATGATACCATTAATGAATCTTCATCTACCCCGAATTCTCGCTTCTGTAGAAGGAAGATAGGCCTATTATCGTGAAGAATATGAGTTAAACACCAAGTGCATGTTCTTAGGCTCATAATTTCGCACTGCATGTGTTATTATCCCATGGATTTGGTACGCTTTTGTCTAGTTTTTGACACTTTTCAGATGTACCAAAATCTGAGCAAATGAGGATGGATCCGACCGAGTAGAAGAGTATTGATCCACCGGAGAATGTCCAGAAGAGATCCGCGCTAAAAAGAAGAAAATAAGCCCACTTAACTGTACAGCCCGATTAATCGAGGGCTTGAGGACACGAAATCAAGTCCGCCGATCTACTAGGTCGGTTAGTGGTTTATTTGAGTAATGATTCGCTATTGTATCTATATAAAGCCACATAAACTGATTTTATGAGAGAGTGGTCATATTCATTAAAATCATAGTATACATTATTATCAAGTTGGATGAAATAAAGTTTCTTTGAGCTTTGGTGATTTATTTTCTGGTTTCCTTCCATCCTTGCCATCTCTAGCTTGAGTGGATCAAGCTAGATCTCCATAATCAAATGTATGAAGTTTTGAACGCCTTTATGTCTTTATTATGGCAGATCTACTTGTATTTACGTGTTATAGTTAATCAGCATGTTTAACAACCCCATAATTTACTTGAATTAATCAAAACGGCAAGATTCCGTAGTAGAATCGCTTCTCCCCGGAAAATCGGCGGTCTATACCGATTTATCGGGGAAAATTTGTAACCCTAATTTGAGATTCAAATAATGGCACCACGCTGATCGACAGAATAATCAAACGATTACTTAGTCCGCCAATCTAATATTCGTGAAATAGTAAATTAACATGGAAGGATCATTATAGAAGCGCTAATTAGACATTATCTTGATGGATCCCCAGAACGCAAGCAGTCATAGTCAATAGTCGCCAGCGGAGGTTTTCGGTCTCGAGCCGGCATCTCTAGAACTTATTCCAGATGGGCTAATACAACCAACGGCAAGTTAGTTCATATAGATTGTATGTTGTCCTTACAAAGGAATGTAAATAGGCTTAGAGATGCACCCGTAGCTAAAATCAAATTAAAACGTCCGATTGATTTAAGAAAATTATGGGGGAAGTAAAATAAGGATTAACTACACCAAGTAAGTAGATAGGTGGACGGGGGAAGGAATACCATGTTTCTTTATGTTTGTTGTTGGTCAATGACCATATTTGTCTTCTCAATTAGTGTTAGAATCGCTTATACTTGAGTTGCATTGTCTCTATGGATCGACCTTGATTCGCCTCTTTGCTATACTACGATTTACCTAGTACTTTGCTAGTGTAAGCAACTTACACGCTGGCGGATCGCCTCACCATCTTCCATTGATCTTTGTCAAATCGGTGTTGTTTTTTCATCCAGAGATGCCAAATCCGGTCGATCTTGTTGTACAATGCTATAATAAATATAACGAGATCCGAAAGGCGATTGCACAATGAATATTGTGTAGATTCATGTCAACTCCTTTGGCCTCTTCGCCTTCTAACCAGTAAAAAACTAAATGCACAATATATAGATCAAGATCAAGATGAAGATGTACTTTTTATATTCATTTCCATCTACTTTTATCTTGGTGCAAAAATATTATAAACCTCCACAAGTTTTCTTGTTGCAGGAAAAGGCTTGAAATAAAGATTCATGTTGTATTTCCTGTGCTCAAAACGATATTTGAATATGTAACCAATCACACAAGACAAAACTAGTACCTTAATCCATACTACATACCAAGTTCTTGTACGATCAACAAGTGTTGTTTGTTTTAATACTCAAATTCTTCTATCAGAGTTCTTTTAATTGTTCGCCGATAGACTCCCGCCAAAGTTAATGACATCAAGACTATTTACGTAGATAATGGTTAGTTCGAATCGTCCATTAAGAAATGGATATCCTTGGCATATCAACTTACAAGATATTAACAAATGGATATCCTTGGTCATTTATTAACGGAATCATTCGGGTAAGCCACCACACAAAAACCGCAAAGAGATCCCAAGGCTTTGTAAGAGATTCCAATCATAAAACAAAGAGATCTCACGGCTTTATATTATCGGGTCCACACAACACACATAATGGGCAAAAACACATCTAAGTATACTTTTAACTAACACACTTACATTGCCAAAATTAGATTTTATTATGAGGAAAAACGTGAATTAGATTAATTATACTTTTCATTTTAACTCACTTACATGGCCAAAATTCATCATTGGAAAGTTATTTACAATGTGAAGAAATACACTAATTTATAGTTGGGAGTACACTAATTCACTGTGGAGAGTTGTTTACAAAGTCAAGAAACACTAATTCAAAGTTGTTATATGCACATTAAGTATGCCATTACAATGAAATTCAAAGATATAACGTCATGAAATCTTGTAAGAATTATCATTTTGTAAAAATATAATTATATGTGACCTTTTAAGTTATTTAAATATTATGTTGGTAAATATATTATTGGTTCATTATTAATTAAGGGTATTATATGAAATCCTATGATGGTTAGTGGTTTTCTATTCTCGAATGTTTCATAATGCTCTAGGTCCCTAGTCTTGCCTATATACAGACTGTCTGTGTACCATCGATTGGTGATCATACGTAAAATAGGCATATACCGTAAGACCTAATAGCACAATATACCGCCACGCATATACGGAGTTCTTCTCATTTCATGGCTTGGATCGCTATGGCAAAACGGAGACGTAACGGAGACGGAGTCGAGTGATAGTGGATTTAGGAAAACGATCCTGTTGATTTCTTCCGCTTATTCGATACTTTAGATCTATCGCTTTTCCATCAACTGTCGTTACATTAACACAAGATCGCCGCATTCAAAGACGCTCCTAATTAGCCGACTCAAGATGACGCTGCTTAAATGTTAGCCACTTTGACGCTCGCACGAATACGGACGCCACATGCACCGACGGCTGAACGAGTTACCCTAAAGGGGTTTAGATGACTTAAACGTCATCCATGCCGACGCTTTATCTACATCACAACGCCACTGCGGGTCGACGCTTTTAGTGCACCGTTGTCTTCCCCAAACCTCCAATCGGAAAACGGCCGATTGATCGAAAAACACCCAAAAATCCTCCGGTTTCAACCCGATTTCAACCAACAACGAATATACATTACAATGAAATAAACGAATACAACTAATACACATAACAGTACATGTTTCATTTCGACGGAAAATCGAATCCCAAATCAAGCTAAAACCTCCGATTTGTATCGAATTACCACCAAAATGCAAACAAAACAAGATACTTAAGTGATTTGTTTCAAAGCGATGTTGTTCTTAGCTTGATTCTTGTAACCGATGCCTCGCTTATGTTTTCCGTGAGATTTTTATATTCCGTGTCTTCTCCGATGGTATTTCCATAAATTCTTAGGGTTGTGTTTTGCTTAAGTGAAATGAAAAATAAAAGAGAAGTAATGTGTATAAAAGGGTAGGGGAAGTTAAAAGGATCAAAGGTGTTAAAAAGGATTAAAGTGTTACTTTGAAGTTTTTAAAACATGAGAAACTAAAGAGTACAAATTTCAAATGTTATTAAAATAGAGGGTGTCATCAGAGATTTCGAGATGTTATTGAAGTAAATGGAAAATAATAATAAAAAAAGATACCGATAAAAAGATTGTAGTGTTGATAGAAACCGACTTATTTATTACTCAAAAAGATTTGTTGCTAATTATTAATATTATTATTATTATTATTTTTCGAAGTGGCTTGGTGCTTCTAGATACATATAGACTCGCCAAACCAAACCGACCGGCGGTTGAACCGAACCGCCGTTGACGGTCGGGGATTTTTGAACCGAAACCGAACCGAATCGCGCGGTTGATTCGACCGCCGGAACTCGAACCGCCCAACGGCTATAATTGCAACGGGCTAATTTTTTTCCTCCTCCTCCTCCCAAACACCTCAAAAAAAATCCTTATAAACCCCATTCCATTTCCAAAACTCCTACACCAATCTCCTCTCAATTCTTGCATCTTCTACTCATTTCTTACATCTTCTACTCATTTCTTGATTATCAAGTTTGTTTAATTGTTAAAACAACAATCAAATTTATTTTACGATACCGATTTTTGAAGTTGTTCTGATTAAATTGTTACTTCAATACGGTTTTAGTTATAAGTAAATTTGGTTTTGTATTTTATTCAACTAATTTTTTTACAAGTGTAAAAAAAATACAATTGTATAATCAAATTTACTTTACTAGACCAAAATTTGAAGCTTTTCTCGATTTAATCGTTACTTCAATTCGCTTTTAGTTATAAGTAAAATTGGTTAGTTAAATTAATTTTTTATAACCGTTATATTTAATTTAGATTTTGTACAATGTCAAAAAGATGTGCATCATCACAAGGCAATCGAAATGTTTTTTTTTTAACAGCAAAAAGAGAAATATATATTAAGATCAAAACAAAACCAACGAAGTCGGAAATGTTCAGTGAGAGATACAAAGAGTTACAAATAAAACATGAAACAAATCACAAAACTCAAAAGGCAATCGAATGTTACTTTCCGTGATGACACGGTTGCTTTGAATCGATGATCTTCCCGTGGCTATCGACCCCAATATTATGCGCACTCGCCACCGTAATCACATTTCGATTCCTCGCTCGACACACTTTCAGGTTACAATCAAGATGATTTTGATTGTCATTAAGACGATATAATGTCTCAACTGAAATTTTAACATCAACCTTAACGAATGCAAGATAATGATGGTTGACGCTGATGATGATCACGATGTATTTCTAACGCTTCCCCGCCCTAGACAGCGACATGGTGGAGTCGGCGTGGTGCTAGTGTCGATCCTACCCTACTCCCGAGTCACGATTTAGATGGTGGTGAAAGTACCCGATCCAAAGCATAAGTAAAAGGTTAAAATCGAGAATTTTTACGGAATTTTTCACAAAGGTTCCTTGATCGATGAAATAGCATTAGCTAACCCCGAAAGTATTTCTTCGGGTTTGCAATTTCTGTGGGCCAAAAATACCAATTTAAACATGCCGTGGTTATGGAACGACGCGGGGACACATTTTAAGTAAACACCGGAAAATTGAAGACAGTGGCTTTTAAACCCAAATAAACGCAAGTTTAGCCCAAAGCAGAGGTAACACTAATCCACTTTTATTTACACTGTAATAACCGTAGAGATCTAACCACGGATCTTATTGCTCGGATGAGTCTTCTTTTAGCTTTCCGAGAATCCTATTTTCAAACTTACGCATAAGTGATTTGCAATGCTTTTACTCGTATCCATCGTGGCAACGCACTGTGATTTCAAAATAAATTTATTAAACGACAAAATATTATTAAAGAAAGTTTGAATAAAAATAAATTCCGAATATGTGTATGCGCCGATATTTGGGAGGATATGAGACCAACAATTTTTATTTGGGCATGTCGGCTCACCGGATTGACAACACTTTGGATTGTCCAAAAGAGGTTACTTGCTTTTCGCTTATTTAACGGCACTCATAACGCTTCTAACATTGTATCTTTATTAATTGATATTTTTGAGGAATACGATTTAAAAGGTAAAGTTTTTTCCTATCAAGCGCTTGACAATGCTTCAAACAACACCGCTTCTATTCCCGACTTATCCCGATATCAGAACCTCTTTTGTAACGGCCAATTTTTTTCATGTTAGATGTTTATGCCATATTTTTAATTTATGTGTAAAAGATGGTCTAAAAGTTTTTACCATAATATTAATGCGATAAAACTCATGATTTCACATATTTTAGTAGAAATATTCTTGTTAATAAGTTGGTATAAATTTCTTAAAGAGAAAGGTCGCCGCCACGCCAAACCGCCGCAAGATATACCGTGATGGTGGAACACGACTTATGATCTTTGAAAAACAAACAAAATTAAAAATACCTTTTGTAAATTTTATGAACACTGCCTCAGAAATAATATCGCTTGTATCCTCTATTTGACCGCATGCAAGAAATCGATGGATGTTTTTGAAATATTCAAAAATTTATCAATTGTTTTCAAAATGTTATCAACCCACAACACATTTAGTCTTGCCGCTTTTCTAGAAATAATGCCGAGTTTGAAACCACGGAACACGACGCTACATTATTTCAATGTTTAGTGGTCGATTAAGAGATACGGAATAAGTACATGTTGTATATTCCTCGACACTTATCTCATTTCTTTATGCTCGATCTCTGATAAGACTAGTAGTGTGTTCAACATGTTGTGTGCTCACTATGATGTTTGGTCTCATACTCATAATGTGCCCCCAGATTTTACAATGAGGTAGTTAGACTAGAAAATTTATTAAACGCTTTGTATGTTGAATACGAAGCGATGTATGGATCGAGAAACGACGCGTTCCCAATCCATCCGCAAGTGCTTTCTACTAACCCCGCAGTGTCACGGGACTTCAAAAAGTTCTTGATAATGAATTCAACGATGTATGGAGCCGACATCATCATCCGATCAACGCATGCAGATATCCAAATTTTTAAACACAACATTCAAGGTCAGGAAACCAATCCTATGATTTCGATTTCACCTATCAAGTGGCGTGTAGTTAGACATGCTAAAGAATTTCCAAGTAAGCAAGAATGACGGTGGTCGAAGCTTTTGTTGCTCTGCTTTCGACTGCCATCATTGAATCTAACCTTAGCACGGCAGATATGCGCTACTTAATAAAAGATGTTCGCTTCATCCCACCACTTTAGTAAGCAAATACTTTGTCAAGATTGGAAACAAGTTGAGAAGAGGCCAAGATATCGAGCTAAGATTTATGAGCTACAGTCAAGTGCATGACACTGATAACATTATTTACATATAAATAAAATAACACAATATTAATATTATATTTAAAACCAAATAAAACTATTTATAAAAATATATATATTACATTCGGTTTAGTGTTATTGTGGTTAAAATAATAAGATTATATGAAAGTAAAAAAATTTAAGTAAATTTTAAAACCAGAATCAACCGCGACTTAACCGAAACAAACCGAAATAACCGTGAACCGACACCAACAAGCAACCGCTTTTTAACCTCCAACCGCGATTCGCTAAACCTACACACAAACCGGCCAGAAATCAAAACCGCCTGGTTTCGATTCTGATCCAGTCCCGTTGCAATAATTTGGCCAGGTCTAAATACACACATAACACCACTATTCCCTAAAAAGAAAGAAAGAAGAATACGCACAAATAACGTCTATCCAGTAACAGAAAGAGTTACGTGACGATAACCTTATCCAATCCCAAATGACAGACATTTCCGACGTGTCACAAAACCATCGCTATGTGTTACACAATTAGCCCACTTGCCTTGATTGATCGACACGTGTTGGCCTCACATATACGCAAAACCGTAGCTAAATTTCTTCATCAATAAATAAATAATAGAGCTCTCTATTTTTAAAAATATAAATAAATCAAAACACATCTTATCCAAAGTTTCTGCACCAAAAACACAAGAAAAACATTCCACTATTTCTGAAGAAATTTCTGCTGTTTGTTTAAGAGGATGGCAATTGTTGAAGAACTGATAATCTCTAGACTCGACCGCCTTGATTTCATTGTGAGTTTATTAATTAATTTGTGCAAATAACTTTATTATTATTATAATTGTTTCATAATAATATTGAATAATTATGTGGAACTCAGTTGAAGCAATTGAAGATATTAGGGTGGTTATCACTCACCAAAGAGTTCTACAGCATCAACGGAATCAGGCTTAATAAGTGGTGGGCAAGCTCCGTCGTCGGATTTCTCCCAAAAGCTATGAAGGAATTTTCGACCGTTGGATGATGCGGTCGTTGAAGCTGAGATGAAGGGAACTCTAATGGGTAGGCTGCTAGTCGTAGAGCAACGCGTGATGCAGGTAATACAATATATATATATATATATATATATATATATATATATATATATATAGTGGTCGGCTTCCCCACATACACATACTATCCATGCTTATTGTACATACTACTAAAATAAGGCATCTGATCACTATTTTAAATACATACCTGCTATCGCTTTCCAGCAAACTACAAATCGGTGAGTTGTGTTTCTAGTTAGGCTTTCTAAGATTACCTAATAGCATTTTCCTGCTTCATTAACTAGGTGCACTCAAACAATAATCCAGCGCAGACTAAAATAATGATCAGATGCACTATTTTAGTAGTATGTATTTGGTAAGCATTTTGATCAATAAGTGATGTATATTTAACTCATTTCTATATATATATATATATATATATATATATATATATATATTCACTTTTAAGTTGAGTAATGATATGTTCACAAATAGTTGTTCCTAGATTAATTTTCCTAGATTAATGATGTAATCTCACATGATAAACGGTTTCACCTGTGGTGAAACAACTGCTGCACGTATCATTACTTTTACGATACATCTTCACTTTTAAATCTTTTGAGAAATTAAACGATACAACCACAACAATTGAAACAACATTAATTTATATCATTGATTATTTTGAGAACTATATTAATCGATCTAGGCCGTCTCAATAATCAATAATGTCTATTAAGGTTGTGTCGATTGTTTGCATATTTGATTGCTGGCTGTACACAAACGCTTTAAATCTTAATTACTTGAGCCCAAAATATAAGTTCGCTTTAAGCTTTTTTGCTCCATAATACAAGTCTATTTAGATTACTAAATTTAAATATTTATTATATATTTTTTTATCATTATTTATTATTTATCCATTTACTTTTCACCTTTCAGCATCAATAACACCTAAAAGTCATTTTATACACTTTTATCAAAATTAAATGACACATATAATTAATCAATTTAACTAATTTTTTAATCATGAAAACCTCAATCTGGACTTATATTTTGTGACAAGACAGATCTAGTATATCAGAAGTTACTGAGTAACATTTTCTGATAATTTAAGCCCATAGTATTTTTTTGGTGTATTTCTTTCTGACCACACACATGTCACTTAGAATGTGGTTGACTATATATTCAGAGACTTTGTTTGAGTAAAAGTTAAGTGTTTTCTAAATTCAATACTGAATGTGGTTGGGACAGCTGTGTCTGCAGTTGGAAGAAGAGGTAGAAGATGAAAGGAAGAAAGAGAAAACACAAGTGATGATGAACAACAACAAGAAGTCAGTCTCCAACAAGAAGAGGAAAGGGGGTGGTCTGAAAAGACTAGTCAAGTCTTGTATGGGTGCTGGTGGCCATGGTATCAAAGATCGATGATTCTTTCTAGCATATATTGCATGTTTATATGTTTTTTTTTGTGTTTTTTTTGTTTTGTTTTGTTTTTGAGAGTGCAACTATTGTGGGAGACTGAAATAATTAGTAATAAAAATGTAATATATTAATGATATATAGAGAGCACACTATTATGTTAGTATCCCCAATGGCCTATTGTTAAAATGGGTCTAAAAGTGAAAAAGCTGTAACTTAATTTAATATTTTTTTAATGCAAGTTTTAGAGATGAGTTCAACGTTGCCTCACAACAGCCCATTTTACCACAGCTAAAAATATATATATAAAAGGAAACCAGCCAATAGCATTTTAGATTTTGAGAGATTCAAAGAAGAGTCTCCTGCAATAGTACAATCAACCAATAAAATAATTTATCTTCTCCTAGGATGGTGCACAAACGTGAGAGTGATGGTGGATAGTCCCACTACCACCTCCACATGAATACCTACTTTGGTGTGGTTGGTTAGGCTATTGTGGTGATAACAACAAAAAGTAAGTGTGGCAGACGCTTCACATGTTGGTAAAGAGAGCCATTGCTGATACTCTTAGTGCAGTAACAGTGGTGCATGGAAATATATGCAGATTGCTGCTTGACTTGAAAATTTTTCAGCTGAGCGCCAAATTAAAAAAAACGAAAAAAACACATCTACTAAGATTCAACCCCGCGACTCATGATAAAATTTTCCAATATAGCTAAATTAGAAAAAAAAAAAAAAAATGAAAAAAACTCATCTACCAAGATTCAAACTCACGACTACTGGGATGATAATAAAGCCTTTTAAACAATTAACCTAAATTGAGCAATTACATTGGGAGATCGGTCTGAAATTATATACATACGCTTTAATATTATTGCAAGATATTAATAACTTCAGTCCTGAATTGAAATGTACAACGCACGACTCCCACCCCCTCGTAAGGCTGGGTCCTGCCCTGATCTGTATACATCGATCCCACTTATCGTTGCTCATTGTTTTTTAATTAATGATATTTTCTACTAGTCAAAATGACTGTCATTTGTTAATTAGCCAATCAGTGAATGTAATATTCTGAAAGCTTGGATTTCGCTTTTTATTTTTATTTTTGTAGAATTTTAACCCATCGACACATTGTTCAGCAAAATATGAGGCTTATATAGCCCAATGTCATAAAAAAGGGAAAGATATTAAGATGACATCATAATTTAGACTTAAAATAGGCTTATAGCCAAATGGCAAAAACTAAAACAACGTTAGCCCAAAAAGAAGGAAAGATATTAAGATGACATCACAATTTAGACTTAAAATGAAGGAAAAGAAGGAATAAGATATCCTCGCCATGATACCGAAATCATTTTTCAAAATAACGCTCAAGACGCGACATTTAACATAAATTTAAAACTCATCATATCTCGATATCATATCGCTGTAATAAAGAGGACGCCGAAGAAATACTTGCCGAGACTCGGGATAAATCCTCAGGATCTTCCAAAAACACAAAGACAACCGAAACCATTGTTGTCCAAACTAGAATCATATTTAACCATAACAACTACAGAATCCACAAATCCAACTAGAAGAAATAACTCGACTTGACACGATACGATACTATATATATATAAGCTAAAATACGACATACCTAGGCATCACGAATCGTAACTTCAAGAATCCATCATATGCTTGATCTTTTGAGATATCAACACGCTTTTATATCCCGCAAAAACCTTCTCAACCAAAAAGTGAAGGAGCACCGCTAGATGCTCAGTTGGAATAAAAGATCGAAATGAGATATTCATTTTGTCATGTTCGAGTACATTGTAAAGAAATCAAAACGCTGACACAGCTAATTAAAAAAATTGACTTCATTTAGCTAATGATCCACTCCATTGAACAATAAAAATGCAAAAAAAAGGACAAATATCATAATCAGTATGATCCAAAAGATCGGCTTTGCTTCATTGTCGATCTTTACAATACCGGCCCAAGTCATCTACGGCCACGATAAATGATCCATACAAACTATTCCCCAAAATCGTGATTAATCGCTAAACGGGGCAAGTGCGGCTGCTAGACCGCTCTTTCTCCTCCACCCATGGATATTGGCACCACGTCTCTATATTTCTCTTGAAAAACTATTATCTCTTGCAGGTGTGCTGTGTATGAGAAAAACAATCCTTTTTTTTAGAGTTATGAGTCGTCACCTATTTTTTGGAGTAGGGAAGGAAAAAAATCATTTCCTGTGGAATAAGGATTCTCTTAGTAAATAGATAATTATGTTTTAATTACTTTCCTTAATCCAATTACGAAAGCAACTTCCTAGTAAATTCCTTTACGTACCTTGCAGAATAAGTAATTCTAGGATATTAATCAAGCAAACATCCTGATAACCACCCACCAACTGCTTAGCGATTTTGAGCATGGCCAGCAATGCCAGTTGGATCAGCTCTTTTTGTCCTGGGTTGATGTCTCTGCTGCATTTTGTATAGTGTGTACATCTTCCATATGAGCATTGGTTTCATCTTTGTCATGTTCGATTAGATTGTGAACAACTTTCTCCTTATCGGCATGATTATCTTTGCCACCCAGATAAGCTTTGTTGCTGCGAGTCATGTTTTGTTAATGATTGCTTTGAATACACAATATTTTGAAAGGGTTCACCTTCTAGCGCCAAATAATGATGTCCGAATCGTTAGGGTTAAACCTATTGTATGCGCGGGTAATTAATGGACCTTGTGAGGATGATCCAATTAGATGTTTAGTGTATTTGAATGTGGTTGTGCAAAACAAAAGGAGTATTCGAGGTCATGGAGCTTGCCTTCGGGAGGGGGGCACTAAGAATGGCTTATAGAGAAATTTCTATAATTGACAGAAAGCTAGAACACAATACCAAAAGTGTTGTAACTTTAATTATTTCTAAGGATGATAGTCCTTTAAAGGCTTCCATCATGAGGGAGATGATTGTGTTGTAGATCCAAATTGTGCATGACAAGGTGGAGCCAGATAAAAGCAATAATGGAGCAATCATGACTCAAATGGAGATAATCACGGAGCATTTAGATCCAAATTGTGCATGACAAGGTGGAGCCGATAAAAGCAATAATGGAGCAATCATGACTCAAATGGAGATAATCATGGAGCATTTACATAATCGTGGGTTAATGCTCATTTAATGGGGTGTAATTGTCTTCGGTCAAGTCGGGATCACTTGCCCCGAGTTGAATGTAAGAGGCCAATGTGAACTTGCACCATGCTCGGTAGTAGAGAGGTCGTAGACGCTATATCGTGGGTGGACCATGAGAGGCGGAGGACGACATCATTATACCGACATGCAACGGCATGTAGATAAAATGATGATAAGGGGTGACTTTGCGCTGTAGATGGGTGGTGAATCTTTGTTGGGCTCATCTGTTATGTAAATCTCAATATTGAGTCTCGAACTCATGTCGGCAATTAGAGGAAAACACACGATTAAATCTGATGAGTCACACGCAGATGTGTTTCGGCCATACCTACGCCATTACGTAATTTATAATATTCTACAAGCTCAAAGATATTACTTATATGCATATCTAAGCTTATAATTCAACCCTTATGACATCATGTTTGGATATTCTACTATCTTATTACATAAGTAATAAAACATGCATGCAAACTTGAGTTTTAAGTTGGAACTTGTAAATTTTGGTTGACTTGGACAACTTGAAGAGAGCTCATTGAGGTTTTTGATCAGGTTGTCACATCATATGGAGGGGCTTGGAGTCAAAGATATAGTATACACTTTAATCATGCCAATTGAGCTAATGGATCATCATAACTTACTTGAGTTGATCCAACACCTAATGTACAAGGCTATTTTGTGTGGCCGTTATGCAGCTTATTACAAACACATAATAAGGATTACATGTCCATTGACCACTACATGACCATACGAGGTTGTAGTCCACTTGTGCATCATCTTCTTGTATACCAAGCCCAAATTATATGAAGGATGTGTAATATTTGCTTTGTTCTTTTTTTTTTTTTTTTTTTTTTGTACTTTTTTTTTCGGATCCAGAGAAGGATAAAACAAAACACCTCGATTAGTGAATGAGCTGAGAGGTTAATTAAAAACATACAAAACTACTA